>JACTOM010000194.1:4906174-5173052 GCA_015832385.1 Elymnias hypermnestra | reverse complement strand
CAAGTCAAAACCGATTGCTTTTCTCTTTGGGCCGAGTATTTTGATAAGCGGTCAAAGGAGAAGGGCATTTGGTACAAAACATTGCAGTCGCAGCCGTGGAAATTTTGTTGGTTCGAGAAATGGAAATTAAATCGAATAGATCTTATATTAGCGCTAAGGCTTCGTTCTGGACACATTCCCTCAAATACTTTTGCGAAGTTAATCAGGAAGTCTGATACTCCCAATTGCTCCATTTGTGGGGTAATTGAAGATATATATCATGTCTTGATGGAGTGTGTGCGGAACGAAGCATTTAGAAGTAATTGTACTCTACAACTAGGATTAAGTTAGATATAGTCGACTTCATTACCCTATTAGCATACCCTTACTGTAAGAAGACAAAAATTGTATATAAATTAGTTAACATTTATTTTAAGGCTAGATGATAAGTCGCAATTATATTTAATTGCATATTATGTTTACCCAACGGAGTGGCATAGTCGCATGGTGACTAAGCTCCCTAACTAAAGAGAAAAAACTAAAGTTTTGCTTTTTTTAAACTTTTATATCGTTCTACCTATTTGTAAACCTGTGGGCCACCCCAGAGACTTCTGGACCTATTATTAAGATTAGGGGTAGCTAACTAGCGGTACGCGCGCCGCAGGTTGACGACCCCTGGACTAAAGTACATTATCTTCACTGAGAGGATTTATTCGGGGTCGTTGTGTATTAGATCAAGAATAGCCAACTCGCAGTCTGTAAGCTGCTACGGTGCGGCATACAAATATAATTAGGTATAAATACAATGCGAAAATTAGTAATTTTTTCTGACAGTTAAGCGCTTGACTGTGATCTCACCTGATGGTAAATGATGATTCAGTCTAAGGTGGAAGCGCGCTAATTTGGTAATAGTCGATATACGATTTCTACACAGCATCGTACCAGTGCACAAATCTCTGTTTGGTGATACTTTTTTGGTGGTAGGGTGGTAACTTGACACGGGTGAAGCCTGTCACTAGTCCTGACTCAGACAAATTAGAAAATACAATTTTCCAAATTCATGTTATTGGAGAACGAACCCAGGGTCTCTGCTAGCAAAGATAGTACTCGCACCACTGCGCCAACGAGGCTATCTATTCCAACAAAAGGTTGGCGACCCATGAATTAGATCAATGGCTCAAAATCGAGCTAGCTTCAAAAAATGTCGAATATGACATAAACGTTCCCAAAACTTTATATCGACGGTAAACTAGAGGGCGCGTGAGTTTAATGTTAGTCCCGCAAGCAACTGAAAATTGCTCAATTCATGATAAGAATAACCTTAGACCCAGGTTTAAAATGCTTGAAATTCACTAGATTTAACCCTTATTTTATAGGCCCTATGCGTTTTCATTTCTGGACAAGGATCGCCCTTGTTAGAGGTAATCGCCAATATCGGACTTGACGTGCAACTTCATATAGGGGAACTAATAAATTGTATATGTAAATACAAGGGTATTCTAAGTTCCTCCACTTTCATAATAGGATTGGGTGGCACATCTGAGACGACTGGAACGATATCAGGCACAGTATCGTTAGGTTTACAGTCTCGCTGGCGCAGTGGTGCGTGTACTCGCTTTGCTAGCAGAGGTCCCGGAATTGATCCTGGTAGGGCGAACTTAGGAAATCACTTCTCCAACTCATCGTACCATCCCGCCGAGCAGGGATTCCGGTACGACACTGTGTAGAAAACATAAAGGTAAATTACATCTTAATTGATTAGTGCTCTTCCATCTTAAAATGTATCGTCACTTACTATCAGACGTGCTAACAGTCAAGCGCTTAACTGTCTGCAATAAAAAAGGCCCTTATCTCGATTTTAGATATATCTACGAAGCTCTGAGATGAAGGAGACAAC
Organism: Elymnias hypermnestra; assembly: GCA_015832385.1. Lineage (NCBI taxonomy): Eukaryota > Metazoa > Arthropoda > Insecta > Lepidoptera > Nymphalidae > Elymnias > Elymnias hypermnestra. The sequence continues at coordinate 5,171,176 of JACTOM010000194.1, read as the reverse complement.
CAATTTTCCAACAGCATATACTAAGGTTATTAAGAATCCGGTGCTGTCTTACTGAAAGGGCTACAATGGAAAATCATATTATAGAAATGGAAAATATATTAAAGAAACATATTAAAAAAATATTTTTAATACTAGCTGTTTCCGTATGTGTCACCCGCATAGTTTCTGTCTAATTTATTTAATCTAATTGTCAATATAAAGCCTTCTTGAATCCACCTGAACACCTGGAGGAGGCCTGTGCCCAACAGTGGGATGTTAATGGGCTGCTACTTACTTTTTACCTTATTTATGTGTATTTGTTTATGAGTAAAACCCTATGGCCATTAGAAACGGGCCCCTAAAGTGTACAGCGCACTTTTCCGCATTGTATGTGCATCAAAAAAAGTGCTACAAATATAAATTTGCATCTATTATATTTTAAATTTAAATGTATAAAGGATTATATATTATGTAAAGTGTAAAATTTAAGCCTATGGCCACCTGAGCCTGTAGACAAGTTACTTTCGAAGATTGCTAACGCTTAAAAAATGTACGGGAATGACGTTTGATTTTTCGATAAATTTCGATAAGAAACGTCATTCCCATACACTTTTTAAGCGTTAGCAATCTTCGAAAGTGACGTGTCTACGGGCCCAGAAGCGCTCCCCTATCGTTAACATCACGCTTCTCCCATTGTATTTGCTTCATGAAAAGTGCTACGAATTTTATTTATATCTAAGATATTTTAAATTTAAATGAATACAGGTTTATACATAATACATAAGTTAAAGTATAAAATTAATTATAACGCAAAACAAGATCACAAAAATTCTTCATTCAAATAACTTTTTAATGTTATTTTACCATCACCTATATTCAACGTATTGTACAATTGATGATGATTTTAAAGAAATAATTAAAATATAGGGTGGTAAGCATTCTTTTTCGCCCTATTCTGAGATGGACTTACAACAAACTTTATAAGATATAATACAATTTGTCAACTGAATGAAAAACAGCTATCGCAGCTAAGAATAAATGAACATAAGAAGAAAATGCCTTTTATTACATTGATTTTACATAGTAATAGAAAATTTCTTTAGGTTTTTCCAATAATTTTTTAATATAATCTAATTTTTAATACATATTTTTTTATATTAGTGTCCAGGATTAAAACCTATCTTTTGGTTGTTGTATTCATCATGACTGTCAGTTGAATGTCTTAAGGAAATATAAAAATTAATACTGGCATTCGATTTCATTCATCCTTTGAGTTTAAATTAAATAAAATAAAATCACCTTTGATAATCCAACACACTAACACAGCACAACACACACTACTGAGGTCAAATCGCGCGCGACTGCAGATGTGAAAGGTGGATTCATCTTTTATACTTAATCCTGTAACATAGACAAGGATGTGTAAAGAGGGGACGGTTTCCGGGTTTTTTTTGATCTTGTTCTTTGTATAAAATGGATTGCAATGTCAATAAATTTTCTCTATGATATCATTTCCCCACCCTTTAAACCGAACATTCTACCTAATGCACATTAGCAAGTTGTTGATAATATAAGATTTATTGTAGTAAAACTACTTTAGGCTTATGAGGGTAAATTTTTACGGATGTAACGCTTCACGAAGATGTGCAGCGTTTTTTATAATATTACTTTTGATGATTAGGTAGTATTAATATTTATAAATAACACGTGGCACTCGTCGTTTAATAATTTAATATACTATTTTTCATAAAATATAAAATAAAAATATTTCATAAATTCTCTTGTCTAAATTTATAATACAAAAACAAAATTTAATTAATAGTTTCTAATATTGACAAAACTCATGTGGCATTTTTATTTACAATACGTCATTTGAGATTGATTGACTTTAATATTTTATTGACAATTAAATTCATTATATTCCTAACATATCTTCATCTTTCCCTCCGAGTCTTGGACACCTAAAGTTTTAAATTTGTATAAATATAAACAAGACTTAAAAATTAGTTTGCCAAAGAAGTTTTACTGCTGACATGTATACTTTGTAAGAACCCACTTTTAATTTTTTTTTTATAAAATCTAATTTTTTTATTTCTTGTCTCTTTTTCCTATAATTGATATCTGTCATAATAGACTATATATTATTCTACTTGAATCACTGATGTTTATATGTATACGTTTATAAGATATTTTTTTCTTATAAAGATATTTTTTGGTATGATATCTTAGGTTAAAAAATATTCTATATGAGGCTCGAAACTCATTTTATTATAGTATAAAGGCAAAAGTAAGTAGGAAGCTATTAATTTCACACCGCTGGGTACTGGCTTCCTCGCTCATAAGTCATAAGAGAGAAGGTTTTAGAGCATGTGCCCCGTGCTGGTTCACTTCGGTTTAACAGGCATAGTATATAAGTATATGCGCTGAAAGACTCTCTATTCCTTCACTCTCATAGTAATTGTACATATGGCTGAACTTCTTAAATGGCTGTACCGATTTTGATGAAATTTTGGTGTGATGGCGTGAATTTTAAAAAGATTTTCACCAACAATTCCAGCTGGATTTCCTCATATTTCCACGAGTTTAGGAATTACACTGTCCGGGAATAGCTAGGCGATTTATAAAAAGTATACTGTTCTACTATTTAGGATGTTTTTCAAGACAGAAGTTATAAAAATCCAATGAAATAAAATATATTTCACAGAAATGTCTCTACAAATCATATGTAATATATACAACAATTATGCTTTACGATATGATGTTTTAACAGTACAGGTAGTAAATTTTTGTTTCAGCCCATTAGGCAAAAATATTAATTTTAAACAGGGACGTTAAAAAAGAAATCATATAGGCACGTATAAAATAAACCGAAAACACATAATTAGTAAATAATACAAGTGTATACAACATTCTTTCTTATTTAAAATTTAGGGCTCAGGGTCATTAAAACAAGATAATAATAAAAACAATCAGTAATTACCGCTATAAGTAGGTAAGTCTTTTAGTCCATTTAATAATAATAGATCCTAATTTGCAAAAAATATGTCGTTCACATAATATAGGACAAAAATTAATTATGAAGGAGGTTGTTCTAAAGAAGTTCGGACGCTAAACACATGCTTTATTACAATAAAAAATGAAATAAAGCAATAAAATTAAATTATATTTAAAATGTATTATAATAGGTGGTAAATCATACTAACGATATTTAAGATTGTTATTCAACAATTCAAATGTACCTACGTCAGTGATAGAATAATTATTTTAGAACTAGCTGTGACTTCGGAATAGTTCATGATTTTGTTTTATTATGCATATAAAATAAAACTTAAAATATGTGATATGAATATTTGTAATGATATTAAAACTAAAGGTAATTAAATGAAAAGTAATACTTGCAATAACTTAGAGTTTTGGGCAGCCCTTTTAATAATTTAGGTTAACTATTTTAGCAATAAGACTCATACGAGTACGTATAAATATTTTAATGAGTAAAAACTACGCCGACTCCGATTATAATACTAATCGTAGCTACATTATATTATCGTAAAAACTTAAGAGACTTTTAAGTAGCCCAATATTTTTAATTTCATTTTACTTATGAGAGTTCTAAAAAATAATACGCAATTATTTTTTACATTTAGAGCATATTATTTTTTTTAATCGTTTGTTATGAAGGCTGTTCTTTTATGTTACAATTTTTATTTACTTTGCGTTAAAATGTAGCCTACGTCCTTTCTCAAAGTAATTTCGGCGTGAATTCGCAATAGACAGATTCTTTCGCATTTACAATTTTAGTAAGAATATTAATTAAAATAAATACATTTTTATTCTTTATAAATCCATTTTAAAGTACTTGGGGTTCTTCATGATATGTATCGTATATCGTATACATATGATTGTGTAATTGCTTAGAATCAATTTGTCACCAAAATGGTCACTAAAATTGCCAATAAAAAAATTATTTTCATTACAATCGAATGAAAGGGTTGGATGTAGTTATGACTATTCAACACCTTGAGCGTAATAGATAAAATTATAAGAAAATTGAGCCTTAAAACGTAATTTACCTTAGCAAAAAGCAGAGGCATTTACAACGTGGAACGTAATTTTAAGCTTTTCTTAATTGCAATGGTAGGGAATTTCCATTTAGGGAGATATAATGTTTTAAAAACTATCAACGTGTTTTGGATATTATGTACAATTATAAATGCAAGCAATTATTTCAGACGTGTAATTTGTTCGGTTGGTAGATTATTTATCTTTATGTATATATAGAAAAGTTAATCGCGTTCGTTAGTGGACGATCAGGACTAGACTGACTGACGTGTTCTCCGAAAAGCGGGAGTAGACCACACCGCCAACCTCCCATCTTCGGGCAAATATTGAGAAATATATACTAGAAAACTCAATATTGATGCTTGAATTGGCCCGATCCGGGACTTGAATGCATGACCGTGGTTGCACATGCTAACCACAAGACCAATGAGGCAGTTAGCTGGTAAATACATACAATTCCAATGTACACGAATAACTAAACTCGTCCTGAAACGCTGGATAAATTTTACATACATACATACATAGCATCACGCCTCATTCCCATAGGGGTAGGCAGAGACCACGTTCTTCCACTTGCCACGGTCCTTGCATATCTCCTTCGCTTCTTTCGTTATCATTAAACCTTTCATAAAATACCTTTAGGCCGACAACGCACCAGCGGTCCCTATGACGTCCATGGTTCATGGGCAGCGGTAATCACCTCACATCAGGTGACCTGCCAGCTCGCTTGTCTGACATAATTATAAAAAAAGAAATACAAGTTCATCGGTTCTCGTGGCCTGGCCCTAATTTAAAATGTCCTGGATTTTTGATGACATATTTTTTGTGTGTTCAGGTTTATTCTTGAATTACAAGGTATCTGTCACATTTCCACTAAGCGCTTGATTAAATTGCCCTAAATATTGTATCAAGTTGAAGAGTATATTTATCTTTATTGAATTTTTTCTTTTGCGCAAATGGCATATTGTAATTTTTGGTTTTTTTATTGGGTTGCACGTATTCAATAGTAACTAAAGAAGGAAGTTCCCATGTTCTCATTACGCTTTGGCTCCTATATCAGTTTTGAAAGATCGTTTTGAAATTACACAAGTATAGGATTAGACTAATTTGCGAATCTTATAATATAATTCTTTCGGCAAATTCTTACTTTTGTAATGTGCATTGTAAAAAACTGATTTATATCATAATATTTCTATTATAATTTTATGAGAAAGATATTATTATTACGTAAACATTACTTAAATTATTAAAATGTTTATTAACTTGAACTAAAATCTTTTGCATTGTATTGTATCTATGAACAAAAATATAATAATTTTCTAAATCGCAATTTTGGTCAGGCACAAATGAAAACATTTTTAGTTCAAGTTTATGAACGTTTTAATATTTACGGAACAATCTTTGAATATTAAAGTATGCCTTTATATATAATTTTTTAGTACGTGTGCGTGTAACTGAACTGGTTTAAAGCGGCTGGGCTGATTTTGATGATTTCTTGTTAGTTTGGGTGAATTTATGTACGGTTTAGACAATTCGATGAAAAGCTAATGTTTTCACGGGATCGGGACCTACTCTATATCAATATAATATTGCAACAGGAATAGAAAGATAACATTATTTCTATAAGACATATTTTAGCCAGTTTATTCATAGTCAAAGTCAAAGTCAAGTATATCTTTATTCAAGTAGGCCTATTATAGCACTTTTGTAACGTCCAATATCGTTTTTTCTATATATTATTTAAATGAATGACTGATGATAACATTAAAGAACGACTTATAACCTAAAGTTACGAGGGTTCCTTCGCGCCATGATCTGAGACGAGCCCACAACAAACTCAGTCGGGTGTACATTATTTTTATCATCAACATTACAATTTATATTTTTAACATAATTAGCTGGAAAGTAAAATTGGTCCTTCTGTTTAAGTATTAGAGATAATTCGATATTTATAAGATCGTTACAATATGTACCGGATAAAGTTATTGTGTAAAGGAATCCATCTTCTTGCCTGTATCAGCTGGTTACGATATATCTCTAGGAACATTTAGTAGTACATACTTTATGAATATACAATACTAGCAATGCCCCGCGGTTTTACCCGTGTAGATAGCGATCTCGTGGTATTGGAAAGTCTAAGTCGGACCATAGATTTAATTTAGTTAACTTAAAGTATATTTCACTTAGTTTTCATCTCCTCCCTTTCAGAATTTGGAAATACTTACATTCATAATCTATTCAATACACAGATTTTACTTTACAACGAATATATATCTAACACATTTTTAAATTAGTAACATCATTTGCGTAGAATATCCGACATTAGTCAATTTAAAAATACAGGTATTGAATAATTCTTAATTTCAAGGAGGTAATGAAAGAATTTTTTAAACCGCAAGAGTATTTAAAGCTTGATAAAATTATAAACAGTATAGGTATATCGGTGGGTATCCTTCGAACTAACCTAACTTACAAGTCGCAGGCCCAGTTATAAGAGTCGCTACTGGAGTTTATTAATTTAAAAAGTATTTTACAGCTATTGAAACGGTCTTTAATAAAATATTCATTAATTTATTAATTTCATTTAACAGGATAAGGATTAATACGGAGGTATGAATAATATTTAAAATGTAAAAAAGTAGTTATAGTGGAATAGCTACACTATACTATACACTGCGATACCATACGAGTAAGCATACTCGTATGGTATCGCGGACTTTTTTGTAGATATTAATACCTTTTATAATGTTGTAGAGCATTTTTTGTTCTATCATCAATAGATTCCGCACCGCACGCGATGACAGATTGTTTGTGACAATTTTTTTGACACCTTGGCTTACATTAATGCAATTTTCTTAGGGATCTCTATTTGTTTTGAGAAAGTAATATAGCCTATATATAGCTCAGTGAAAATGCAGCTTACTAATGGTGAAAATAAAATCGGTCCAATAGTTTTTCTGTGAAAACGTTACAAACATACATACAAAAACACAAATGTTTGCTCTTTATAATATTAGTTTAGATATACATACGAATACGTTCTTAATCTATAATGTTTTTTATCAATATCTGTTGTAATCTAATCTGTAATGTTTTTCAGTTACATAACGTATTATTTATTATTCAATAAATACATTACATGCGTTTTATGTCTTACGTAAATCAAAACAGCCCTTAAAAGCCTTAGAAGAAAGATATCAGGGATTTAAAAAGCGGAGGCACTGCAGTCGCCGTGCGTGGGATCTGGCAAAGTATACGAGTATACCTTACCAGATCCCGCGCATAAAGCATCAATCATCAAATAACTGTCACTGTACATCAACGCATACAGTACTTTCAGGCATAAAATACAAGGATGTTTTTTTTCACTGGGAAATGCTTTTGCGCACGTCAGATGCAGTTAACCTCCATCCGACAGTGTGGGACTCGCTGGCTGCACCAGAATACTCATTAAAACCCAGCGGAACCCTATTCATCCGTATGCTGGGGGCCAGTTGTTCGCTGACGCATTCAGCTCTGGCACTCCGGATGAATCCGAATCATGGGTTCAAGGAATGGGAAGTAAACGGGCAAAACTGTGCCTTCTGGCACTCCTTCTCCTCCGGCGGCCGGTAGGAGCACTGACCGAAATCTCCCCTTCCCTCTTTAATGCCTCCTTCTGCAAGATGACTGATTCAAAAAAAGGAGGACACAGCTCTCCAAGGTGACTCTCCACCGAACATAGCACCAACTACGCTCGACAAAGAGAGATCACTTCCAACCAGGGATACCATGAGATGGCGCTGTGGTCCCCAAGCCGGGCATTCTGCTAGAGTGTGGTGCGCCGAGCCAACAGCCGCTCCGCACACTCGGCAAGCAGGAGACTCCACACAGCCCACAACCTGGTGCAGGTACTTATCATAACAATATAATACAAGGACGTACATAAAGATATATAAAAATAAAAGATTTGTCGTCAGTGAGCCGCGAAACGAACACTTAATGAAAGATTATTAAATCAAATCAAATCAAAATATCTTGATATACGTAGGCCTACTACAGCACTTTTGAATCGTAATTTTTTTCCACATACTAATTCTAATGGACATTTGATGATGGTATTGAAGAACAACGTAAAATCCTTCGCGCCCTGTCCTGAGAAGAGTCCACAACAAACTCAGTCGGGTATTTGTATTTGTATTTTTTTTACTATTATCATTACAATATCATATATTTTTACAATATTTAAACAAATTAGCGCAATTCGTTTACTCCCACGCGTTTCTATCGTCTAAGTAATCTTGCAACTTATAGTATGATATTTCTAACAATTTTCTTTTATAAAAGACTTTGAATTTATTAAGTAAACCAAAAGGTATAGTCTTTTATATATACATACGAAGCTATGAATTTACACATATAGTTAGTCTTAATTGTAAATAGTTTAGAAATAAAACGTATCGTGTAATAAATATATCCAGCATTAATTATACGTAATTATTTATGTAAATAATTGCAAGCATCCCATAATAAATGTTATAATAACTTGATAAATATCTTTTATTATTTAATCTGTAATTGCAAATAATTAATACGTTATCTCATTTAATTTATACATCCCTCTAATTCTTTGAATATTTAAAATACGAGTATATTACTTTTTAATTAATGAAGAAACATAACCAGTATAGTGTACATTGCCTAAGGAATAATTTATAATTACTAAGTTTTATTACAGACTATTGTAGATGTTACTCTTTTTTCTTTGAAAATGAAGAAATTAAAGATTAGATTATTATGACTTTCCTCTTAGGCTTAAGCTTACCTAGTACATACATACATACATAGCATCACGCCTCATTCCCATAGGGGTAGGCAGAGACAACATCCTTCCACTTGCCACGATCCTTGCATATCTCCTTCGCTTCTTTCAATCTCATTAAACCTTTCATACAAGTTCGTCGGTTTAGAGTACTCTTGACCTGGCCGTTATTTAAAATGTCCTGGATTTGGTCCAGGAACGTTCGCCTTGGTCTTCCCCTTCCAACTTTCGCATTCACTCTTGACTCATAAATCCTTTTTGTCAGTCTCCTTTCATTCATTCTCTCTACATGCCCAAACCATCTAAGCATACCTTTCTCAATTTTAGTCACTACGTCTTCTTTTATACCACAACGTTCTCTTATCACACTATTTCTTACTCTGTCACTCAGTTTTAATCCACTCATGCTTCTCAACGCTCTCATCTCTACCGCATTTATTTTACTTTTGTGATTCTTCTGCCATACCCAACTTTCACTACCATACATAAGTGTTGGCACCAACACTCCAGCATGCACTGCCAGTCTAGCCCTTTGAGACACCATCTGGCTATTCATAAAAGCATGCAGAGCACCATTTACCATATTCCCTGCATTCACTCTCCTTTCGATATCACTTTCACATGTTCCATCTTTTGTAAATTTAGATCCCAAGTATACAAATTCTTTCACCTCTTCCACTTGTTCCCCATCTATCAAAATATTGCCATTCATCATAGATTCATCTCGTTCAAAAAGCATAACTTTCGTTTTGTTTACATTCACTTTCATTCCTTTCCCTTTCAAAGCTTCATTCATAATATTTAGCATCTCCTGAAGCTCGTTAGCGGATGACGCAAGTATTACTTGATCATCAGCGTAGAGTAAACATTTGATGAGTAATTCATTCATTCTTAACCCATACATACTTTCTTTTAAATCTGTCAAACATTTATCCATGAATAGGTTGAACAGCCATGGTGACGCAACACATCCCTGTCGAACACCTCTTTCGACAGGAAACCACTCCGTGTACGCTCCGTTTATTCTGACACAGGCACTAGAACCCTCATAGAGAGACTTCAATGCTTGGATCAGACAACCGCTCACCCCATACGTAGATAACGTTGACCACAGCTCATTCCTCACCACTCGATCATAGGCCTTTTCTAAATCTACGAACGCGCAATAAACTTTTTGGTGTTTAGCCAAACATTTTTCAGTTATGCACCGTAAAGAAAAGACCTGATCCGTACATCCCATTCCTCTTCTAAATCCCGCTTGCACGTCCCATATTTTCCCATCAGTTTCATTAATCACCCTTTCAATTAATATCTTTGCATACAATTTGCCGACGACACTAAGAAGGCTGATACCGCGGTAATTTTTGCACTCCTGCTGTGACCCTTTTCCTTTATATAGAGGGACAATTACGGCCTTGCTCCAATCTCTTGGGACTTGACCTTTCTCCCAGCATATATTGAAAAGGCAGTACAGCTGAGCTACCACAATCCCGCGGCCAGCCTTCAGCATCTCGACTGACACTCTGTCATACCCAGCAGCCTTACCTGATTTCATACCTTTTATCGCTTTCATGATGTCATCCATACTAATCTCGCTATCACTTGTCTTACATTCATTGCTATCCGCAGAGGCCATATTTACCTCTGCTTCATTTCTTTCAAACAAACTTTCAAAATGATCCTTCCATCTCTTCAATATCCAATACTTACCTAGTAGGTATGTGTATATCAACTATTTACGTAATATAATTATTGTGCACGTCAGTAAGTTTTTTTTTTTGAATAAAATTTGTTTTATGACTTATTGATGCCAACCATTATCTGTCTATCTATCTTGCTGTGTGTCTATCAATCCTTTTAAACCCCAGAAACAGCTTGATCGATTTTGATGAAAAAATTAATCGTGCAAGGACACAAATTTCGCCGCTTACTTTACACTCTTAAGGAATACATTTTGCAAATACTAAAAACGGTGTTAATTTCTTAACTTCTTAAAACCGTACCATAGTGAGTTACTCCATCTCAGGTGTAATGGACTTAGGTATGCCTGCAAATTACCATTAAATATGTTAAAACAAGTTCCCTTAAGATGGTAGGCGTTATAATTATTTTTATTACAAAATATTGGATAGAAAACCCTGATCTCACTTGTAATGAGCATAGGTAAAATGTCTTCTACCAGATTGGCGCGCTTCCATCTTACGATTGTATCATCACTTACCAGCAGATGTGTTCACAGACAAGCGCTAACCTGTCAGCAATAAAAAAAAGTTATAGGTGCGTGCGTACAAAGTATACATGTCAGAAGTGAAACTTCTTTGGCAGACTAATTTTTAAGTTTTGTTTACATTTACATAAATCTCAAACTTTACATTTCCGAGACTTAGAGGGAGGGAAATAGGAAGATATGTTAGGAATTTAATGGTCTTTAAAATATTAAAAATGTCGAAAATTAATATAAATAATTTATTAAAATCTCAAATGACGGATTGAAAATAAAAATGCCACGTGTTTTTTTGTCAATATTAGAAATTATTGATTAATTAAATTTATTTTCTACTGTATGAAAATTGTATATTAAATTAATAATTGACGAATGGCAAATTAAAATGCCACGTGCCACATTAAAACTACCCAACCTTCAAATTAATGAGCATAAAAAACGCTGCACATCTTCGTGACGCGTATGACGCGTTTCAACCGTAAAAATATTATCTTAAAGAAGTTTCACTTCAAAAATTCTAAATTCAAGTACGCTATTACAGCACTCTTGAATAGTCAGATATAGTTTTTTCAATATAATTATTTTTCATGTGCTATTGATGTTGATATAAAGAATGCCTTAGAATCTAAAGTTACGTTAATTTTATAAACCTCCAATTTCGATCACAAGAGCTTTCAGTATGGCAAGCCATCAAGGTAGGCTCATCAGCTGTTAAATTGAAAACAGATTCACAAAAGAAAGACATTGTATTATTATATATTGCTGATAAAACGTATAAAAATATTTGAAGAGCATTGCATGAATATGAATTTGTCACTGAAATGTTCTATAAGTAAGCCCATCCAAAGCATTGTGAGAAAACACATTAAATTGGAATTAAATTGTGACCTGACCTTCTTAAATAAAACCTTGGTAGCTTAGACCCATCTTTTGATGTCTAGATACAAACACGATTACATGTTTTTGTCCTAGCTAGAGGTCTAGGACGAAAACCATTTCGTAACGGGAGGACGAAGTCATGTAGTAGCGAAGCAATACAGTTATCGCATTTTTAACATTACATTTCATAATTTTATATGCTATTATCTTAATTTAAAAAATCAAACTGTACTCCGAAATATATTTAAAAGATTATATTTATTCTTTTCGGCTATATAGGAACCCTTCCAAGTTTATACTTAAGATTTTATTAATAAAATACAGTTAACCAAAATCAAAATTATTTATATTCATGTAATCTGTTATGTCATTATAATGTATTTGAAACATCTATAAATAAACAATAAAATAAGAGTGACGTTAACACGACTAAAGTAAGAACAGATTTTGTTTGGCTATCTCTTATACAAAGATGATCCTGAAATTGATGTATAAACAATTGAAAATTAAGTAGTAATACAATTAACCATGATACTATTATATATAAGCTTAACATTAACATAATTAAAAATAAAAATTTGCCCGTTGCCGTAAAAGTTTGTTGCCCGAATCGGTGGTCTTTTTAATCGGTGGCGTCATAGAAAGAAGGAAACCTCGAGCATTCTTGAACGAATAAAAGTGGAGAGATTGCAAGAAGAGGATGTTAGAGAAGAATATCTGAAAAATTTGAGTGGGCGATTCAAGAGTGAAGACGAAGGAAATGAGATTGAAAGTTTATGGAATAAATTTAAAGATGGAGTGGTTGGTGCTGCTATTGATGTATGTGGCGTGTCTAAAAGGAGGAAAGGTAAGAAAGAGAAGAATTTGTGGATGGACAAAAATGTTCAAGCAGCTGTGTGTGAAAAGAAGAAAGCTTGGTCCGATTGGTTGGCTACAAAAGCGAACCAACGAATGCAAAAGGCAACGAATGATGACGTAAAAAAGGCAAGAATGGAATACAAAAGGGTGAAAGTAATCGTGAAAGAAGCTGTAAGAAAGAAAAAAGAAGAATACAGTGATATGTATGATAGGAGACTTTCTGATGATTTTCAGTCAAACAAAAAGTTTTTCTGGAAATCAATACAATTTGCCCGAGGGAGATCTACTTCCTCGGAGCTTTGTAAAATCAGAAGTTTAGATGGAAGTTTAATAAAAGGAGAAGAATGGATATTGAAGAGATGGAAGGATCATTTTGAAAGTTTGTTTGAAAGAAATGAAGCAGAGGTAAATATGGCCTCTGCGGATAGCAATGAATGTAAGACAAGTGATAGCGAGATTAGTATGGATGACATCATGAAAGCGATAAAAGGTATGAAATCAGGTAAGGCTGCTGGGTATGACAGAGTGTCAGTCGAGATGCTGAAGGCTGGCCGCGGGATTGTGGTAGCTCAGCTGTACTGCCTTTTCAATATATGCTGGGAGAAAGGTCAAGTCCCAAGAGATTGGAGCAAGGCCGTAATTGTCCCTCTATATAAAGGAAAAGGGTCACAGCAGGAGTGCAAAAATTACCGCGGTATCAGCCTTCTTAGTGTCGTCGGCAAATTGTATGCAAAGATATTAATTGAAAGGGTGATTAATGAAACTGATGGGAAAATATGGGACGTGCAAGCGGGATTTAGAAGAGGAATGGGATGTACGGATCAGGTCTTTTCTTTACGGTGCATAACTGAAAAATGTTTGGCTAAACACCAAAAAGTTTATTGCGCGTTCGTAGATTTAGAAAAGGCCTATGATCGAGTGGTGAGGAATGAGCTGTGGTCAACGTTATCTACGTATGGGGTGAGCGGTTGTCTGATCCAAGCATTGAAGTCTCTCTATGAGGGTTCTAGTGCCTGTGTCAGAATAAACGGAGCGTACACGGAGTGGTTTCCTGTCGAAAGAGGTGTTCGACAGGGATGTGTTGCGTCACCATGGCTGTTCAACCTTTTCATGGATAAATGTTTGACAGATTTAAAAGAATGTATGTATGGGTTAAGAATGAATGAATTACTCATCAAATGTTTACTCTACGCTGATGATCAAGTAATACTTGCGTCATCCGCTAACGAGCTTCAGGAGATGCTAAATATTATGAATGAAGCTTTGAAAGGGAAAGGAATGAAAGTGAATGTAAACAAAACGAAAGTTATGCTTTTTGAACGAGATGAATCTATGATGAATGGCAATATTTTGATAGATGGGGAACAAGTGGAAGAGGTGAAAGAATTTGTATACTTGGGATCTAAATTTACAAAAGATGGAACATGTGAAAGTGATATCGAAAGGAGAGTGAATGCAGGGAATATGGTAAATGGTGCTCTGCATGCTTTTATGAATAGCCAGATGGTGTCTCAAAGGGCTAGACTGGCAGTGCATGCTGGAGTGTTGGTGCCAACACTTATGTATGGTAGTGAAAGTTGGGTATGGCAGAAGAATCACAAAAGTAAAATAAATGCGGTAGAGATGAGAGCGTTGAGAAGCATGAGTGGATTAAAACTGAGTGACAGAGTGAGAAATAGTGTGATAAGAGAACGTTGTGGTATAAAAGAAGACGTAGTGACTAAAATTGAAAAAGGTATGCTTAGATGGTTTGGGCATGTAGAGAGAATGAATGAAAGGAGACTGACAAAAAGGATTTATGAGTCAAGAGTGAATGCGAAAGTTGGAAGGGGAAGACCGAGGCGAACGTTCCTGGACCAAATCCAGGACATTTTAAATAACGGCCAGGTCAAGAGTACTCTAAACCGACGAACTTGTATGAAAGGTTTAATGAGAATGAAAGAAGCGAAGGAGATATGCAAGGATCGTGGCAAGTGGAAGGATGTTGTCTCTGCCTACCCCTATGGGAATGAGGCATGATGCTATGTATGTATGTATGTAAAAATAAAAATAATTAAAGCGCGCCATGAGAGCCAAATGGATGGATAACCATAAGACTGGCAGTGTTACCTCTTTGGCATTTAAATTGAACACACCGCGCACAGTAAAACCGTCTGCTGTACTAGTTTATTAATGTAAAATGTTAAAAATAAATAATAAATAGACAAACAATTTGCCTCTGATAGCGCGTTTTAATTACTTTTATTTTTTTAAATATATATATATAAATGTAAGTTTTATATTGATCGTAAAGATGCTATGCTAAAATAGACAAACTAAATAAAGAATTACTATTGCTGTTGCAGCGATATTTTCAGTAGTATTGTGGCCCAGCTTTTGCATTTGTGCGAGTACTCGCTTTGCTAGTAATGGTCTCGGGCTAAAGCTCCGATTGGGGGAATTTAAGAAAATTCCATTTTCTAATTTGTCTAAATCTGAACTGGTGGATATTTTGACCATGGCTAGTTGCCATGCTACCAGGAAAGACTTAACCCCAAGCAAGATATATAAATCGCCTCTTACTGGATTAACGCGCTTCCGTCCAAGATTGTAACATCACTTACCATCAGGTGTAATAACATCCAAGTACTAATCTGTCAGCAGTAAAAGTAAAACGTATAAAATAATTCGATACGGATTCGGTTAAAGTCAAATCAACAAACAACATAAATAATTGTCATATTTAACATAACGCCCTCCTAATCATTGACCGACATAGATATTAAATTAAATACCTATTCGCCATCCATCACAATTCGTTATGTCATAATGTTTACTGATTACCAGAACCTGTAGTTCACATATTCAACATCTACCTTTACATTATGTTAACAGACGATACTTTTGAAGTCCAATATCGGTATAGTTATTGTATGTTCTTATAGGTAAAATTAAAATGTCTGTTAGTAATAACAAATTAAATTCAATTCTAGTTTATATTTATTTAAAAACCATTGAAATGATAAAATGCGTTTGAAACTTAATCTTCCATGTGGGCTTTCAAATAGATGGCACCGTATGATTTGTCGCAAATAAAATTATTAATTGATTAGTATTTAAAACAAAAATGTTAACAAAAAGCGTCATTGACTACTAGTTAAAAAATATAACTTGAGTGAATGAATATAAATCTATAGCTCATTGATGTCCATGCCAACTGCTGGGCATAAGCCTTCTCACTCGGAAGAAAGGGTTTTTAGACCGTAGACTCCCCAGGCTGCTCCACTGCGGGAATAGTACACAAGTGTAAACGTTAACAAAGGTGATATTCTTTCATTCTGGTCTTATGGGACATCAACCCGACACAACCGGAGAGAATACTTAGATTTCATTTTCTATAATTTTTTGGTGAATTTTTCCGTAGTACACATTAGGACGGAGAGGAATCTGAAACATCAGTGGCCGTTAATATCAGCCTAGCTGTTCTTGATTTATAAAAGATGTAAATACACCGAGTTATGTTTAGATATATCGATTAAATTTTTTTAAATGTTGGTTTAATGTTTAATCGGATATTGCTGTCGTCTAGATATAAGACGAAGTGAATGGGTACAAAGCGTGATAAATGAAAATTAATACTCCTTATAAGTGTGTCAGTTTAAAGTGTAGAATTAGACTGTCTCATCAATATTTACAATGGACTTACATCTTCGTTACTAATTACCAAAAGATCTTACTATTATGAAGATATGTTATACCACAGAAACGAAATTATATTATGTGAAAAAACTAGATAATATTCACGTAAAAACGCCTGCGCACGTTACTAGTAAAGTATTAACTTGATAAATGGCTACAACAATGGCTTAATAACATTTTGAGATTCTTAAATCTGTCATATAAGGACTGATATAGTGAGTCGTTTAAAATAATAAAGGTAATTAAATAAGTTACTTTGTTCTCTGAGAAGAAGAAAAATATAAGGAACATTAAATATATTTATTAAAACGTATAGGGGAACAAAGCAATTCAAGAAACACAGAGTAGTACAGTGGGACAAGCTAATTTATATGAAGTATAAAAATAATTTCAGTAAGCGTTTATTAATATTGTGATCTTGAAGTTTTAATCTGTGAAGTGAAAGTATATCTATATAAACTAGGAAACACCATAGCGTTCTTTTAAGCTACTTACAGAAATCTATCCAACTTGTCAAGGCAAGTACCTTTAATAATAGGTATTTAGAGATAAATCTCTACTTCTAGTTTATAATTTCAAAGAACTTCAGTGAGAGATATCCCTAAACCATTTGGAGTTGCAATAAAAATTATCATCGTATGTAGGCGTCCTTATTCATCAAACAGTTGATTGACAGTCTGAGGTCATTGTTTCGTTCCCAGGCAGGGTACTTTTAACAGAAGGACGAACTGCTTAGAGCTAAGGAATGTCGTATCGTTTATATTACGAAGATCATATACGGTGTGACATGACAATGCACATCTTCAATTGCTTGTTTGAATTGATATTATCACGTGATTTTATGATGATGAAGATAAAATTACTTTTTTCATTACATTTATTGTAACTTTTTGATTTGTGACAGAATGTAAATACCAAGTCTAATCAGCAATGGCGATTATTTTTCTAATAGTATTGAGTTTGTTAAAAAAATAGGAAAATTCACGTCTATTCTTAGATGGTTAAGTATCGTTCTCCATATTTTTTTATATAATCTGAACAATGTAAGATATTAAGCCACAAATTAACAATAAAGCAACTTATTTATAACTTTTGAATTAGCAACATAATTACATGTTAAAACAACAAATAAAACAAAACCAATTAATTCATACATAGTTATTAAGTCATACATAATTACACGTAACGTTAACATACATAGCTACTTACATCAAAACCCGTAAAACTTTAAATAAATAAAACTGCTAGTGAGTCAATATTTAATGATTATCAATAAGTAAGTGACAAGTTGGCAGCGTTCGGGAAGTTATGTAAGATCTTTTCGTCCAATATCCCTCAGTGCCAGAAGATCAAAATAGTGCATGTTGCCGGTGATCACCTACGGATCGGAAATTTGGTCGCTGAATATGGGCCTCATTCGAAAGCTCAAAGTAACACAGCGTGCGATGGAGTGGGCTATTATGCTTGGAGTTTCTTTACGCGATCAAATCAGAAAGCTGAAGCTGAAATGGCATTGGACGGGGTACATATTCTGACGAACCGATGGACGTTAGGACCCGAAGGTGCTGGAATGGCGACCCCGTACCGGACGACGCAGTGACGGTAGACCATAGGCCTAACGTAGGTGGAACGATGATATAAAGAGGGTCGTCGTTAACCGCTAGAGCTAGGCAGCACAATATCGGGCTCAGTTAGCATCATTAGATGAGATCTTTATCCAGCAGTCGACGTCCATCGGTAGAAGTGAGTGAGAAGAGACAAGTATAGCAGATCTAAGTTCATTATTATAACTAGTGGTCAGCTTTTTCGGTTATATGAGGCCTTCAAGAATGTAAAAGTGATATTGAAGTTTCTGATAGGCAATTTTTAGTATTTACCCAAAGTTGGAAAGTTGGCTGCGTGCTACACCCACGAAGGTGTGCTACACTCTCCCCGTACATATCAGATTTGTCCTCCCTTCGGACTATGAGACTGAAAGAATAGAGAGTGCACTTTGTTTTAGACATACAATTGTTCACTATAATATAATCATTGTCGTCGTCGCTTCAACCGTGGTACGTCATCGATCCACCTTATGGGGGGGGCGGTACCGGTCTGCCGTCCGGTACGGGGTCACCAGTCCAACACTTTCGGGTCTCAAAGTCCATGATCTTGTCCATTGCTACTTTAGCTTCGCGATTCATAGGGCTATATCGGTGAATTTTGTTCGGCTACGGTTCTCCCCATGTTTGATATGATTACGTAGGGAAACTCCTACGCAATCATAAAGCCTTTTCCATGGCCAAAAGTGTGACTCTGAGCTTTCGTATAAAGCCCACTTTACATTTTGTGTGAAAGGTAAATTTCGGCCTGAGAAATTCAGATTGATGAGACTATCGTTGGATTCGCATTATTATTCCTTTCTCAATAGATAGGTACTCCAGAAATGGGTATTAAGTACATTTTAAACAAAGGCAATTTGTGTTTTTCAGTACATATTTTTTCGGATACGTTTCAAATATTTGATACTATTAAAAAAAAATAATCTCAATAAAGATTATTGCACGTTAATGGAATGAATTATTTAAGCTTCCGCATGAACCGGATTCAAGTCTAAGAATTATTATCATAAACATATAACCCGGCTAGTTGCTCTTTACGCCTGAGTTTTCATGCCATAGAGGCTCTAGAGAGGTCGTACAAGTGCGCAATATATCCATCATATTATTTATTCAAGTGCGCTTCTAATTAATTGCAGTGATACATTTGATGTAGTATGATGATAAAGGTTATTGTGAATCAGTGCATTCCGATGAGGAGGCATTGCGCAAAGAGGATTTATATAGAGTGGGCGTGGACAGATCATTATTATTTGTTGTTACTACAACATGCGAATTCACCCAACTATAATTGATAATTGTAGGATTTTGTTATTGAGAACATAAAGATGATCGAATATGACCTAATATCGTGATAAGTCGTAAGATAATAAGTTTAAAAGATCAAATCTATTGTCTTTGTTCCAATGCACCGTTACCAGTGCCTCCCAACAGTCCATACATCATTTCTGTAAAATACAAAACAATGTTTTAATATGCGCTAGCTATTTTATATACTATAGTTTTATTATTTCCAATTTGAATGCACTTATATAAGTGCTTCAAAAACGTGAAGCTTTATACTCCAGTCATCAATTAATCAATACATACAGCTAATGCCAAAATACCTATGACTATGAAATCATTTGTACAAATGAAATCATATTATAATTAATCACAGAAAAAATCCCACACAACGAATTATGTATAATTTATTGAATTAATCATTAAATATGTTCGTTGATTGATCATTAAACGTAATAATATGAACATTACACGCATACACCGTGTAAAAAAACGTGAAGGTCTGAGGATACTAACGCGTTTGACATTCATGCAATGTTAGGATAAATACACTTACATTTGTAAGAGTGCAATGGCCGCATTCTGTTTAATGTGAATACATACATAGCATCACGCCTCATTCCCATAGGGGTAGGCAGAGACAACATCCTTCCACTTGCCACGATTCTTGCATATCTCCTTCGCTTCTTTCATTCTCATTAAGCCTTTCGTATAAGTTCGTCCTGGATTTGATCCAGGAATGTTTTCCTTGGTCTTCCCCTTCCAACTTTCGCATTCACTCTTGACTTATAAATCCTTTTCGTCAGTCTCCTTTCAATCATTCTCTCTACATGCTCAAACCATCTAAGCATACCTTTCTCAATTTTAGTCACTACGTCTTCTTTTATACCACAACGTTCTCTTATCACACTATTTCTTACTCTGTCACTCAGTTTTAATCCACTCATGCTTCTCAACGCTCTCATCTCTACCGCATTTATTTTACTTTTGTGATTCTTCTGCCATACCCAACTTTCACTACCATACATAAGTGTTGGCACCAACACTCCAGCATGCACTGCCAGTCTAGCCCTTTGAGACACCATCTGGCTATTCATAAAAGCATGCAGAGCACCATTTACCATATTCCCTGCATTCACTCTACTTTCAATATCACTTTCATATTTTCCATCTTTTGTAAATTTAGATCCCAAGTATACAAATTCTTTCACCTCTTCCACTTGTTCCCCATCTATCAAAATATTGCCATTCATTACAGAGTCATCTCTTTCAAAAAGCATAACTTTCTTTTTGTTTAAATTCACTTTCATTCCTTTCCCTTTCAGTTTTAATGGGATTCATTATTTAAGTTAACCTATTTATATATAGACCAAAATAATAGTACAGAAATTCCAAAATAAGTTAATTAGGGAGATAGTCAATGTACCTTGGTATGCAAGAAATAGCGATCTCCATAAGGACTTCAATTAAGAACTTGTAAACAAATATCGAAACAATTGCTAAACCTCTATACCAAAGACTTTTCCAACACGTGAAAGCTGAAGCTGCTAAGCTTTTGGATAACACCTAAATAAAGAGAAGGCCAAAAAACGAAGCCTTTTAAGTTAGTGTAGAACAAATCCCTTTTTAACTTGAAAAGTCCAGTTGTAGTTCGTTACTATATTTTGACTAGAAGTTATTAACACTAATCTACGATAAGACTATCAGAATAAAACCAGAGTTAAACAATGACTTGGAACGCTAAATACTTTAGTAAGCAATGAGTTATTGTACGTTTAAATTTTAATAGCTCTACCCACACGATGCAAGAATTTCGCTTTACAATGGCGACCGGCCTTGACTTTGTTTGGAAACAATTAGACGATCTCTTTGGCGCGATGATGTGAATATTCCTCTGAATTAATTGGCTTCGGTCTGGATCCTTGCCGAGAAGTTTCGGCAGTCGTTAATAATTAGATAAAAGACTTATATTAGTAATGTGCCTCCTTAATGGTAAGAGGTAAATTAAGCTCTTATTGGCTGATACTTTTTCCTTAGTGGTAAGTTTCAGCTCTTAGGATGGTAACTGGTTGTGGGCGAACTCTTCCTAATTCTAAACGTTTTAGAAAATAAGGTTTCCTAAATTTGAACCATTTCTAAAAGACAGGGAAATAGTGTGTCAGTGAGCTTGTCAATTTTTTTATTCGCGTGCATTAATGTTGAAAAGTTCATTCATTTTAAAATACTTGTGGTGCTTTTCTGGCTTTATATCTCAAGAACAATCCAAGGACTTTCCAAATCACAGCTGAAGGAGCGGAAATTAATTAATTTAGCCACTCGGACATTTATAAACAAACTTATGATAGCTGTTATACAAGGTGTTGGTAGGCCGCTTCTGAAAACCAAGACAGACGATAGTAACAATGACAAAAAAAACATATTTTCAAAACGTTTTATTACTATTATTTACGCTCCATCATGTTAGTACAGCTAAATTAAACGAAAGTTACATAAAAATATATATTATAATAAAAAAAACAATTAATAATGTAATTTAAATAAAAATTAATATTGTAATAAAAAAACATCAACAATGAAATATAAAATCAAAATCAGGTCAACAAAATTTCTGTTTCATTTAGCTGTGGAGTGTTTCACTACTATGGAGCATAAATCATGTTAATAAAACGCTTTAAAAATATGATTTGTTTTTAATCATTATCGAATCATTTTTTTCGTCCCATTATCGAAGTTGTCATTAGTACTATTGTATGTCTTCGTTTTCGGGCACGGGCTCCTAAAACCTTCTATAGAAATAGAAAAAAAAACTAGTTGTTACTATGTGTCTTTCTTGTGATACGATGTTATCATCCAAAATACGGCTTGTAAAATAGTTAATTAATTAGTTTTAAAATTTATAGGTAATTGGAATATACGACACGAATTGTTATCTAATATATTCCTGGTAGTAACAATAACAAAAGCCATTGTAATATAATGTGTTATTTTATAATATACTTAAATTAAACCCCTTACAGGTCCCATTGTAAAAGTTGATAATATTATTTACATAGTTTTTACACTTCATGTCTTAGTTGTATATAAATTTATCTATATTATTTTTATATATTGTATTATTAATGTACTCCATTTATTATTAGTATGTAAGATCTCTTTAAGCACCACCCATCTAATTTTGCTGCTTTTGCTTGAGGTTGAGCCCTAAGTCCGCCTTTTTTTGTGCTTGTATAAGTCTTGTGCATTCCTAATTTGTTATTGCCTTCTTAAGGTATACAATAAAGAGTATTATATGATTTAAATTATATAAAATAAAGTTTATATTTGAAAAATTTAGACATGCAATTCCAATTCCGGTTATTTAGAATTATTTAGAAGAAATAATTTTATTGGAGAGTACATAATATATATATAGACTGCCTCATTGGTCTAGTGGTTAGCATGTTCGACTGTAGACATGAGGTCCTGGGTTTGAGTCCCGGGTCGGGCCAATTTAATAATCGATATTGAGATTTCTATTAAGATTTTCTCAATATTTGCCCGAAGTTGGGAAATGGGCGGTGTGTTCCACCCCCGTGCCTCGGAGAGCACGTTAAGCTGTCGGTCCTGCGCCTGATCTATCTCCGGTCACATCAGACTATGAGAGTGAAGGAATAGAGAGTGCACTTGTGTATTATGCCTGCCAATCCGCACTGGAGCAGCGTGGTGGGTCTTTGCTCTAAAAACCCTATCTCATATGAGTGAGGAGGCCTGTGCCAATCAGTGGGACGTACTTACTTTACATAATATATGTGTTCGACAAATTTGTTAAAATGTTATTAGGTTCTGAAAGCATATTTGAAAGAGGTAATTCGATTTTCTTTTTATGTTTTGTAAATAAAAACAGCTCTTATTTCTGTATGGTCTCAAACCGCAATGTTAAATTACTTGAAGGTATTTCCACGTCGGGATCTCTAATCTTCGTAGTACTTAACGACCCACGCGATAAGAATGAATTTAGAGTTACAATGCAACCAGCCTTGACTCTATTTGAGTGAAATTTCATAAACAAAAACAGATAGTAATTTTTTACTAATTAACTTCTTCATTGCCTTTCTAAAATTACTACTACATTGCGTTTTGTGATTACTTTGTTTTTATGTACATTAAAGTGTAAGATCTTCTAGAATCCTGACTATCGAATAATTTTTAAAAATAAGGTATACAAAATATTAAACAATACCAGGTTTAGTAACTAGTTTGTACTTTATCGTTGTAAAAAAATTGATCGATACGAAAGAAGAACGATATGTTCATAATACGGTTGCCGGGGTCACAATTATACGGACAGCATATCTGAATGCATTACATTGTAATGCATACATATTAATACAAAAGGTCAAATTAACTGCGCGATAAATTTTCTACTACTTTGATTCAGTGCGTCTCACATTCCAAGTATATCGATGCATTATGCAAAATTACTACTCACTTAACAGTACATATCTGTACGTTGTAACGAGGACATAAGCGATTTGTGTATATATATTAAGTTTTTATCCTATTATTTGTTTTTCTTTATTTTTTGAAGTGAAACTTCTTTAGGCGCATGAGGTTAAAATTTTTACGGATAAATCCCATGATTCACGTAGGTCACGAAGACGTGCAGCGTTTTTTTTGTCAATGTTTGAAGGTTAGATAGTTTTAATATTTACAAATAACATATGGCATTTTAATGTACCACTCGTAATTTAATATACTATTTTTCAAAAAATATAAAATATTTGATAAATTCTCTTTTCTAAACTTAAATTTAAAAAAAAACCTAATTAATAATTTCTAATATTGCCAAAAAACACGTGGCATTTTTATTAACAATTCGTCACTTGAGATTTTAATAAATTATTTGTATTAATTTTCGAGTATTTTAATGACAATTAAATTCGTAACATAAGATATATTTCCCTCCCTCGAAGTCTCGGATATCTAAAGTTTTAGATTTGTATAAATATAAACAAGACCTAAAAATTACTTTGCCTAAGAAGTTTCACATCTGACACGTGTACGCATATACTTTTAACTTATTTGTAGGTGCATTGATGTTAATACAAATAATGATCAATCGGCTATATAATCATTATTTTAGTAAGCAGTTAATCTTAACATATCAAACTACAAATCAAGTAATTACTTGATTTGTATTATAAACAAAAAATAAAATAGATATAAATAAACAAATTGAATTCCATCTTATCAAAAGCCCACATATATATCACACATTGCTTACGTATTATTCAACAATTAAAAAAAATGAGAATATGTTAACTTCGTATCTATAAATTTTAATTTTCAAGTGGTATTTTAGAGGTTGTCAGAACTGCCTCATTGGTCTAGTGCTTAGCATGTTCGACTACAGACATGAGGTCCTGGGTTCGAGTCCCGGGTCCGGCCAGTTCGAAATCGATATTGAGTTTTCTATTAAGATTTTCTCAATATTTGCCCGAAGTTGGGAAGTTGGCGGTGTGATCCACCCCCGTGCCTCGGAGACCACGTTAAGCCGTCGGTACTGCGCCTGATCTCTCTCCGGTCGTGTCGGATTCCCGTCACGTCGGACCATGTGGGTGAAGGAATAGAGAGTGCACTTGTGTACTATGCCTGCCAATCCGCAGTGGAGCAGCGTGGTGGGTCTATGCTCTAAAAAAAAACCCTCGCTCCTCGGAGTGAGGAGGCCTGTGCCCAGCAGTGGGACGTTAATGGGCTGCTACTTACTTACTTATTTTAGAGGATAACATTATATTATAACTAAGACATAGAAACGAAGAGACTATTTCTATGTATGAAGACACAGGATGTCTAATATAAAATTTATAGCAATTTGTTTAACGAAACAAACTGCTTGATTTGAATTAAAAATATCTTGATCCATACTTGCTTCATCGTTCTTGCACGATTCGGGTTATTTCAAAAAATTACTACCGTATTCAAGCAACTAATTAGCTACCGAATTAGCATATAAACTGAAATGTAAATAAGGGTATTACATTTTAATTGAATTTCAAATTTGAAATCGTTTCAGCCAGAATGAACAAATTTAGCGTAATGTGATAATGAAAGAATGTATCTAGTTTGCGGTAATTAAGTGATACCAGAAATTATCTGTACTACCTTTACATAATATATTGATAAATCAACGGTTAGTTTCCATTTGGAAGAAATATTTTTATAGAGAGTATTCAAAAAAAACTGTAATTAACAATTTCTACATAAAATATTCGTTACCTAAGTCGTTCCTACGATAACGTCCTCATTATATTACTAGGGCATATTTTGTAACGTATAATTTGTAGGCTTTATATATAATGAAACACTTTTTTAAGATACACACTCTTATGTCGATAAGTTTTGCTACAGAATGGCATTGAACTTGGGACACAGGAAATATCGATACTAAGCTTGTAAATATTTGGAGAAATCGTTTTTAAACGGTTTTCTTTGATTTAACCAGTTGTGTGTTTATTTATATGTTTGTTTGAACAGACAATATAAAGAAAAAATATTTTCATTGAGCGTAACCTAGGCAAATATATTGTAGTTTTTCTCGTAGTTACATCAATCTACGGACGTCCACAGCTGGACCCTATTTTGAGAGACGAAAGTATTACATTGCCTCCCAATTAAATAAATGAGTAAGTTAGGGCATAGGCTTTCAATTTTCGGAGCATGGCATTCGCGATACGTTTAAATGACTATACATTTCTGTCGATCTCATTTTATTATAAATAATCATTTTAATCACGCGAGCGGCAATGTCATACTTTCGTCCCTAGGCATTGGTCATCAAAAGATTAAAAATGACATGAAGGAACTTAAACGTAATGCGATTTTAAGTTCCTTACTAGAGAGAATGCAGTGTTATATGGTGTTCAAACTAGAAAAAAAACATATTGTAGGGAGCGGAGATAATAATCGGAAGTTCACTAAAGGTCAATAAAAATTGCCGATGAACTGTACAAACAGAATGCAAATTATATCCGTATATAATTATTTATGATTACGTATAGTACAATTGTCCGTCGGGCATTCCGCATAAAAGCTACCGAGGACTACCTTGACTCGTGTATATACTTGTATCTTACACAAGTATAGCTCCATGGGTATACTTTTATAGGTTAATAATTAACTACTTAAAACTAATAGCAAGTTTCTAATTTTTGATTCAGAAACAGCGACAACTTGTTTCTATTTCATGTAAATGTATTAATTATTTTATGTTCATTATAATTATCAATCTAATAATTTTTTATCGTTGATTCTTTTGTAGAATAACTATGTAATGCTTTTTGCCTTTTTTATACGTGTCTATAGAAATTATCCCGTTCGTATTTCTTATGTTTATACAACTTACATTGTATGTTACGTCTATAATTATATAAACATGGCCGCTGACTATAGGGCTCGTAAGAAAACCCAGATTCACTCAGCGGGCAATGAAGAGGGCTATGCTTGGGGTTTCCCTACGTACGTGTACGTGAACAAATCAGAAATGAGGAGATCCGTATGAGAACTAAGGTCACCGACATAGGCCACCGAATTGCAAAGCTGAAGTGGCAATGGGCAGGGCATAGTTCGCAAAACCGATGGACGTTGGGGCCCGAAGGTGCTAAAGTGGCGGCCTCGCACTGGAAAACGCAGCGTCGGCAGATCCCCCACCAGGTGGACCGATGACATCAGGCGGGTCGCTGGCAGCCGCTAGATACAAGCGGTGCAAGATAGGGCCCATTGGAATTCATTAAGAGAGACCTTTTTCAGCAGTGGACGACGATCTGTGGTTAACAATTTATGCAATATTTTTTGCTTAATATGCTATATATAGTTTCATATGCTTTGTCATAATTGTCACAAAATATTGACGATGAAATTAGTGAAAAGTTGTGAGCATCTGAAGCTAAAAATTTCTGTTTTTTTTTTTATATTTATGGTGTACAGCTATAGTCGTGGGTATTCTTTGTGAAAATCATTGTAACAAAAAAAGTTTCTTCTTTTACTTGTTAGGCCTGCCATGCATTACTATATCAGTACTCTTTACGACATTAGTAACAAATTCGATTTAAATTGCAACTCCATCTTGACAAGGTTTAAATTTATAACCATTAAATATAACACTGGCTACAACATCGAAAAGAAATCAATACTACCATTATAGTACAATTTGTTCTATTTGCAATTTTGCACGCCTATCAAATATCTAAACAGCGGTAAGTGCTTTAATAATTTTGATTTTAAAAATATTATATCTGTATATTTTATTTTTATGCTTGAAGAAAAATACTACCACGTAGCTGATGAAAGTTTTTAAGTCCACCAACTATATTTTAGAGTAGCTTTGGGGTGACACAAGACTTTCAAATAAGTGCTTTTAAAATATATCTTACTGTTAGCTAGTTGGAACTGATATGGACTAACCGACTCCAATAAAGGCTTTAGTGAATGCTGGTACTAAGTTATGATGGTCATCATGATTTTCAGCTATAGAGACCACGACCGAGAAGTTCTTATGATTATCTATTGAGCCATTAATCTGATAGAATTCTCATATAGCATAAATAAATTCATATAATTAACAAATGATAAAAATAAAATTGTTATAAATTCTGGAGGGGCTACATAAAAATAACAATTCATTTATTAACTAAATAGGTACATGTTATTATAATAAACTCCGAGAAGACGTTCTAGAGACGTCACTTGATGAATCTATAACATATATTTAAAGCTAAATGAAAATCGTGCTATAATTTGAAGGATTACTTAGACCATAAAGAACGTGGGGGTGAATTATTTGCCCTTATAAATAAACTAAATTGAAATTAAATTGTAAGGATGATGAGAAAAAAATAATCGACTGAGTTTGTTAAGGTTTTTGAAGTGAAACTACTTTCGGCGCATGAGAGTAAAATTTTTACGGATGAAACGCGTGGTTAGTGTTACGAAAATATGCAGCGTTTTTTATGATAATTTGTTTGAAGGTTAGGTAGTTTTAATACTTACAAATACCATGTGGCATTTTAATTTGCCACTCGTCATTTAATAACTTAATAATTATATGATACATTTAATAACTTATATACTATTTGTCATAAAATATAAAATAAAAACATTTCATAAATTCTCTTTTCTAAATTTTAAGTTATAAAACAAAATTTAATTAATAATTTCTAATTTTGACAAAAAAAAAAAACACGAAGTAATTATTTACAATTCGTCATTTAAGTCTTCGATAAATTATTTGTATTAATTTTCGACACTTAATATTTTAATGACAATTAAATTCATGAAATTCCTACATATCTTCCCAATTCTCGACCTCAATGTCTTGAAAATATAAAATTTTACGTTTGTATATAATTAAAAATAACTTTTCAGAACCGGGTGGGAAGGAACCGTCGTAACTTTTGAGTTTTCGTCATTCTTTTACACCATCATCTTAGATCGAGGAGATGAATGTATCTGAAAGTGCTATAAAAACCAAATTGAACAGAGAATTTCTGTTTTCATTTGATATGTATCGAACTCATTTTAACCAATTGTATACGCTCATTTTTCATCTATTCTTACATTTATTACTTATTTTGTGTACTTACATGCGTCAAACTTTTAACCTGTTTATAATAGTTTCAATAATTTGCTGACATACGAATTAACTCGCGTTGAGGTATTTCACTAACAGAGTGGAATATTATATTGAATTAAATCTTCATTCGAGTGTTTGAATCAACATGTTAGAATATTTGACGTCAAAGGTCACCGATGCAGTCGGAGATACATCATTTGCTAGTGACATGTTTATGTATGTTTAGTTATCTATAAAGTAAATAATTGATATAAGTTATTCAATATGAATACCTTTAAGTAATGGAATAGATGAGGTTCTTAACTTAGTTAGATGTCATGGAGAATTTTTGTTATATATTCTTTTCTCTTCCTCAAGTGTTTCTTTCTTCAAGTTTTTGATCGCAATGAACTCAGAACCACCGATTTAAACTTTTTTTATTTTACTGGGTTTGTTTTGACATTCATTATAGAACATTTTTTATTGCTATTAATTGAGAGTTATCATAATGTTTGAGTTATTAAATCAGTTGTGTTCTATTAGTCTACTACCATATACAAGATGTTAGGAGACCACTCCCGAAAACGAAGACAGATTTAGCTGTATTTAGCTGTACTGCTTTGGTTACTATGATGGAGCGTAAATAATTCTAATAAAACATCTTACAATTATGATTTTTGCACTTACCTAGTACTGTCATGGGCTACTATCTCCAAGGTTGTCTGGAGGAGATCGCTCTGAGCGATAAGACCGCCTTTGTACAGCTATACCTATAATATTGTAATTCTCTTCTTTTAAACTTTGTATGTATGTGTGCAATAAGAATAAATAAACAAATATTTTATTTTAAATCAGGATCCATTTTTTTCCATCCCAACATCAAGGGTGTCATTATTACTATCATCTGTCTTCGTCTTCCGGAGCGGTCACCTAATACCTTGTATAGTAGTGGAAAAAAGAATAGAAATGTAAATTTCCACTATTGTCTTGACCTTGACTCGATTAAAGTAAAACATACACTAGCGGAAAATGTTAAAAAATATATATTTTTTTTTAAGATTTTTCAAATGGTTTTAATTTTTTTGCAAGATCCTTTATTTTACTCCAACACAACCATTTTTATAAAAGTTACAGCCATGTGAAAAATGATTTAATTTTTTTTTGATCTTTTACTATTTTCCGGTATATTTCCGGTTTCCGGTTTAATCGAGTCAAGGTCAAGACAATAGTGAAAATTTAGGTTTCTATTCTTTTTGAATATAAATGGTACCTAATTATGTACACCATAATTAGAATGATGACAAAGTACATTTAAAGCTTAGTAAATTAATATAAAACGGGGTATACCGTGTACATAGTAGTCAATAACTCAAGTATATAGTACGACGACTGATCATGTGTTAAATATTTATAATCATCGACCATGCCATCTTTCGTTGAATGTTAACGAGATTTTTTTTATAACTTACAGGAAATTGTGGCTACTTGTATAAATGTGCGACCTAGGTGTGTCTGGGTAATGTACCTTTGGCCTTAATTGGGAAGTTGAAACTATAAAGATCTTCCTATTTTATTTAAGGCACGATATATATATTTCAAGTTTGTTATCTTTATTTTATAGTATTAGTAGAATAGGATATAATCTTATATGTTATACAACATAAGAAGCCTATAGTGTCTTTGTTAAAATTTTACAACAGACTACTAAAATATTATTGTTATACTTGTCACTAATATCTGGATTACCCAAATTATGCCTCACTAATGGATGAAAAGGGGTTTCGTTTGGTTTTAGTGGGTATTGCGACATCTCCTCCATCGCCCGAGTGTAAAAAAGTATTAAATTATCAATACTTTTATTTATTTTTAACTAAAATTGTGCATTTAAATCGGTAAAAATTATATATTATGGCTAACATAGCTTCTACTGTTATTTTAGTACAGTCAAAATAGAATTTTTAATAACATTATTTCCACACAGCAATTATTTTCTTGCAATCGTAATTTCGAAATTAGATTTTCTTTAACTTTGTTCCATATTTTCTCTAAAGTTGAAAATAAATAAAGTACAGCGACATTTTCAGAACAATGCTTTTTTTATTGATAACTCAAAAAATACATCCTACAAAAAAAAATTTGAAATGAAAGTTGTAGAGAATTGAATTTTATACAACTTATGCCTTTTGCATTTTCACCTTAAGTCAAAAATGACTGAGTTATTCACCAAAAACCCTCGAGACACTCACACAAAATCTAAACTACCAGAGGGACCCCTAACGATTGTAAGAAAAAAATTGCTGTGCGGAATTAATGTAATTTTACGTTAAATTTCGGTCTAATATGACTGATTTTAGAACTGTTTAAAAAATTACTAAATCTAAACAGTAACGAGATTCGCCTTAAGTGTACCTACTAACTGCTAGGTTAATAAGTACAAACTATTAGTAATTAAATTAGCTTTACTTAATTAATCGCATACTTGACAGTCAGAGATATCTGCGATGCACATGTTTCTTATAATAAGACAACCTGCCAATGTACAGGTATTACAAAAACAATTTAAAGTCTATTGCCATCTAGCACAAACCTCTTAAAGTTAAGATAGAAACAAACCTTTTACGTGAGCGGTTATTAGGTGGAGCTGTACAATTTTTCACATGGATATTTTTTAATGTTTAATGGTTAAAAATTGCGTCATACAATCCACAAACGCTGACTTTTAAATGAGGGAGGTCCTTCCATTCCTCCAAGTTTTTTTTTCCTGAAAACCTTTTTTTATATTCTTATAAAATGATATAATACAGACCATGAAAATAAATAGTAATAACAGATGTGTTGCTAAACGTATTTTTGAATTTGTGAGTGTGTATATGTGGACTTGAGTGAGTGTGTCTGTTGTTTGCGTATGTTTATGGGGTTGTGTGTATGTAAATAGATATGTGTCTTTGCTTATGTGTATATCTGATCCAGAATATTCAACTAAGTTTACGTTTACATTTATTATGTAAGAGAATGTTAAAGATTTTTCGGTTCCGTCAAGATTAATGTTTTGTAAAAGATCGCTCATTCCTTTTTTTACTTTCAATTTGTTTAAATTTACTATGGTACCCTTAGGATGTATTATATAATCTTATAGATTATTTAATAATTTAGTTTAAAGAATGATTTAACATGTATTTGAAATAAAATTATCAATACTAACTGTCATCCTCTACACGTTAAGAAATGTATTTGAACTTGAATAAATGTAAAGATATTTATTAACGATTAAAAAAAGTGCAAGATATATGAAAGTGTGAACAAATTGAAGGAAGTGAATAAAAATTTTGGGTTGACATCCATTCAAAATCCAATGTTTCATAAATTTGTAACTAACTTTGAAACCTATTTTATTAATGTATAACACAATGTTAAGTTGTAACAATTGTCCGCATGTCAAAAGTTCAGAAACGGCTCTGACAGACTAGAGATGTTTTAAGCAGCAACATTTAAGCCATAAAAATAACTATTTTGTAAGTACTGCATGCAATTTAGAATGGAACATGAAGGTTTAAATGTTTTAGACAACTTTATGTAATAATAAAGTCAAAGTTTGAGAATAGAATCACTTTTCAGCAATTATTACTATACTATACTATAATATTACATTCAAACAAATTTTGACTTGATAATCTTTTAAATTATTAAAAACAAAGTTTCTGTCTGTAAGAACAAATTAGCAGTCTTCATTTAATAAATAAATAAAGTGAGCTTCGTAAGTTTTTTCGTATTATCCTATAGTTGCATTATATGTAAAAACATCGTCAAGAAAATTATCTTTTAAACTTCATGAATAAATGCACTATTAATGAATTCACTAATACAGTATTAGGTAGTAATTTAACGTCGGACCGAAGATAATTTATTTAGTTCTGTTAATGAAGAACATGATTTATATTGCTGTAAAGTTCAGGATGGACTAATGAGCGTTGTCAATCCCGTGTACGGTTAACAAAATTAGTTCCACAATATAATGTAAGAACAAGAGCCAGTATTTCCTTTTTTTAAGTGATTTTTTTCTAGTATTTGTTTAACTTTATTATTCTGTCATAAATAACTCTAATGCTTGAAAGGATAGGCCAGTGAATAAATGTAGATAAAAAATAGTATATTACCTAAATAAGTCGGACATTCATCAACGTTCAATTCATATTATCATTCCGGCATTATTACCTTATTATATTCATAATCTTAATAATTTCACTTGTAACCGTAATGATATCGTCTCGATCTAATTTCGGCCACAGCGAATTTATCTCAAGCGAAGATTTGCTATCTAATTTAGTATATCATGCAATGTAAACATTAGAAATATTCGACTACAGCGTTAAATATTTCTATTAAAGTTTTACTTTTAACTAAATCAGAAATACATGACTAAATCACACGATAACAGCGTTAATGTTAAGAATCTTCACTTATTCAGATAAATAAAATTTGAATAATCTTTTAATCAATTTTTATTTTCGAGTCGAACTGCCTCATTGGTCTAGTGGTTAGCATGTTCGACTACATATATGAGGTCCTGGGTTCAAGTCCCAATTCGAAGTCGGATATTGAGTTTTCTAATAAGATTTGCTCAATATTTGCCCGAAGTTGGGAAGCTTGCGGTGTGCTCCATCCCCGTGCCTAGGAGAGTGAGTGCGGAGAGTCCTGCGTTTGATCTCTCTCCGGTCGTGTCGGATTGCCGTCACATCCCACTAAGAGAATGCACTTGTGTCTATGCTTGCTAATCCGCAGTGGAGCAGCGTGTTGGTTTTATGCTCTAAAAACATTCTCGTATGATTGAGGAGGCCTGTGCCCTGCAGTGAGACGTTAATGAGCTGCTATTAACTTTACTTTTCTTCACTTATGGCCGATCTGATCTACAGTTGTGTATGATCTTTATAAGGATTAAAAAAAACACTTATAAATTATTATATAAATGCGCTTTACGTTATATGTTAAAAATATCTTTTCATCTGTGTTTTTTTTTGTAAAAGAAGCAAATATAACTTTATACAATCTTTGAATCAAATTGTTGTTGTTGTTTTCTTGCCCTTATCCCACTAGGTGTGTTACCTTTCGCCACTTCACTCTATCCGCTGTCATTTCTACATTCACACCCTTAATACACATATCCTCTTTCTCACGATTCATCCACACTTTTTTTGGTCGCCCTGCCGCTTACCATCATATTTAGAACCCTTTGAATCAAATTAAAGAAAAAATAAGGGTGCCTCTTTTGCAATGGTTATTATTTTTGGTTAAATTGAAAATAAATAACTAAGATCTAAAATTTATTTTTAGAAGAGCATGATAAAATAACAATACACGTTTCTGTAGTCTTTTTGCTTGTCTGTACAACAACGCATTACCGCGTGACCTCGACATCAGTGCAACTGGGTTACACTCTACTCGTAAAATGCTTTATTTACTATAAAAAAATATTTCTGCATGGATTTTTATATTAATCATTGTTTCAACTAAATTTCAGAATATCAAATTAAATAAAAACTATTTCTACTGTCCGACTCGGAAGCGTTAACCGGAGCAGATTTTTAAAGTAAATAAATACACAAAGAAAGAAACGAATTAACAAAAATTTTATAATCAAACAAAATTTGGCAATAGGCGTGCAAAGGCGGTCTCATTGTTATAAGCAATCTCTTCCAGACAACCTTTGGCGACAGGAGTTATTTAAAAAGAAGAGTGGGATGTTGCAAATTATTTGTGAGGAAAAAAACAGAAATGCTACTGATTTAAGAAGTAGTTGTGTAAACGAAGTTTAAAAATTGGGAGTGGATTTGAATAACGGATGTCATAGGGAAGATCATTCCAAAGTCTAATTGACTTCGCAGTGAAGGAGTTCCAGTAATGCTGTGTGAGTGACGGATTTGGTTATTTAGGATATTATCGCTGGACGAACGAAGATTAAGATGATGCTCACAATTATAATTACGAAAAGTAAACGCTCGTTTAAAATAAGAGGGAGTAAGAAGTTTGTATGGGATAGAATAAAGAAGAGTAAACTTTTTTTCGCAGTACATTTTATTAATGATTTCCTTTCTTTCACTAATATTCATTAGTAGTGGGGAGAACCCATTGCTGCTAAGTTTAAGTAAACTGATTCTATCTTCCCCTCATAGAAGGAAGCTGCAGATTAGGGCAGGGATAGGTTCGTATGTTTGTCTGAGTTTATTTATACTATTTAAATAATTATAAGTTGAAAACTACCAGTTTAATTTTGTTATCTTAAACACATCGCCTTTAATAGCTCTATAAGCTTTATTTTTGTTAATAGTGGAGTTATTTAATATAATTTAAAGTTTTTCTTCTCTTTTTCATAATTGAAGATCGTGTCCATACTTTGGTGCCTGCGTCATTTTTCTCACCAATGCCTTCCATTCTGTTCGGTCCTCGGCTTTCTTCATGACGGCAACAAATGGAACAGCTGTAATTGTTTTTACTTGGTCGGACTTTAACCCTCTATCTTGCCAGTAACTATCAACTTGTGTAAGTTATTGGGCTGGTGTCGGTCAATGTGGTCAAAGTAACTAATAATAGTTTGGAAGCGCTTAGTCACTGCGCTAACATAGTCAAAAAGCACACTGCATCGTGTACCTATTCTAAATGATGGAATAAAGGAAATGGCGAGGCGTTACAAGCCTTTCCACTCTCTTATAACACAAGATCCACTTATATAAATTAATCACTGTTTGTATTGGTTTATTGTTTTTCCCGACAGGTAGTAATTGATGTCAAAGCGTAACCACGGGCATATCTAATAGTAAGTGGTCGTAACAACTAGCCAGCGGCCATAATTTCAGTGCCACTTATAGACACAAATCTCATCTATTAGCGCACCAAACTTATCTTGTAAATCGGTACCAATTCATTTTCAAATAACCGCTATATTGTGAACCGCCGTTCTAATGTATTTGATGAGAAATAAGTTTTTATTTACAAGACTTAAGATTTAAATTAGTAGCAAAAGATTGCGTGAGAAAGTTCAGCTATATCAAAACGATTTAGTTACATAATGTTCGGGTACTTTGAACTTTATTTTAAGATGTTACTGTAACTAGGGTTGTCTCCTTTAAGTTCCCTATCAACTTCTACAAAAGCGTAAAAAAGCTGTTACACTCGAATCATGGAGGCATTTTATTTATATAAGCAAAATGAAACACTATTATTTAAGCCAGAATAAGATTTTTTTCGATAGAATTATAACGAAAATATTTAAAGCATTATTATTATTATTTCGCGGTGGGGCCCACTGAGGCAACGGAAGCACTTCGATTCTTGTGGATCTTTTGTACGCACCCCATCCTTTAATCTCCCTTTAATGTACTTAAAACCCCATTCCAAAAGTTTGAGAGTATGCTTTAGTTTGGAGCCGTTAAAGTCATCTGGTTGCGGATAGGCCACTCCCAGCAGACTCATTCGCATCCTAGCTAAGCCATTGCTTTCGCACAGTAGGTGCCTTATTGTTCCTTCTTCCTCATTGCAGGCTCTTCAAGTAGAGACCTTAGCAATATCCATGGTTTTTAACATGGCCTTTGTACTGTAGTGGCCTGTTCTAATTATCACTGCATACCTTACCTGTCCTCTACTTAAGTTTTTGAAGCCTATCGCAAAGCCTGGTTTTACTGCAATCAAGAACGTTTTGGAATGCCTTAGACACTTATCATTGTGCCATTCCGCCAATTCACTTTTGCTGGCATATTTTGATAGTGCGGCATTTATCACGCACGGTGCTATTGCTATACAGAATTCAGGACGTATGAACCCTCTGCTCGATCCAGCACATCCGCTTGCTCGGTGCCCTTTATACCTTCATGACCTGATTACCCATGCAAGCCTTATTTAAACCATCATCCCAGCCTCAAAACATTTGTCTATTGTTTCATATACAAATGTTTAAATCGGCTTCGATGGAGGCTTTTAATAGTACATAGTAATATTGTTTAAGCGCTACGTTTCACGTATTATATAAAAGGATAATAATATTTGCCAAACTCTCTATAATTTTTGTATAAAGTGTAACGTATATAGATCTTATTTCATCTATGATATGTTTATCAAAGCTGTTGTTTAAAAGTACAAGTTACAAAGCTATTGATTATAATTGAAATATTTTACTGGTTTTTTTTTTCGATTAATACGATCAAATTACGATTTTTAAGCTATAACGGATTAAATTATTATGAAAATGTTTTTATATGAAAAACATTTCAACATAACTATAAATAAATGCTTTGTTTAGTATACTGTGTTGTTTTAGGGTAAATAACTTGTGCATGTGCTGTATAATAACGAGTATATCTATACAAAGAATTTATCATAGAAGAATTCCCGCCGAAAAACACGAAAATTAAACAAAAGACTTCTCACCTGTCTTAATCTTGAGTATCGCTCTACAAAACATGAAATATTGCGATTTGCTCCAAATTGAACAATGCAGTCATTACTTTCGACTCATCTCGATACAGTTCTTGACCTGGCGATTGCAACACTACAATGGTATAGCCAAACACAAAAATCTTCGAACCATTGTTTCAAAAACAATACATCCTTTCTACGCCCTTGACTTGTCGCTCAGTTATATTTAATGGAGAATCTGTACAAATAGCAGAATCTCGAACGTTGATTGAATTTTAATTGCTATCCTTAATCATGAAGAGAAACCCTTTCTCTTTATTTTCGGCGAATTGTCGAGGGGCATTTTTCGATGTAACATAAAATAGATAATATATTATGGGTTTGTAGAGGAAGGGACATGTGGTATCTTGCTCACCAATTCCTCCACCTTCAAAAACTTCAAAAATAGTATCCAAATAGTGAACAACGACTCTCTATCCATTATCGTCATATATAAGGAACTATTTAGTTTGTTTTTATGTGTATAATATGTAATTTATAGTTACAGATACAGAACGTACATCCGACTGACTTTGTTGTGGGCTCTTCTCAAATCAGGGCGCGAAGGAACCCTCGTAACTTTAGATTGTAAGTCATTCTTTATTGTTATCATCAGTCATTCATTTAAATAATATACGAAAAAGACTGTATTTGACGATTCAAAAGTGCTGTAATAGGCCTACTTCAATAAAGATATTTTGACTTTGACTTTGATACATTAATATACTTCAAGCAGTGTAAACATTATATTATAATATGTTTAAATATAATCCATACATTCGACTTACCAAGCTGACACGATCTTACGACAAAAAAATGTAGCCAAAACACTATATATTATCTGTGCAAAACCGGGACAGATCGCTAGTCCAAAATATAAATAAGAAATTTAAGAGCCATCATCCAGTCTATTCTTATAATAATATTAGTCATTTATTCGCGATTTGAACACTTAAGTCAATTGAACCTTGCACCACCGTATTTGGTAGTGTAATCATAGGTTAATATGTAATTTACTTTTTGAGTTATTACATTTCTCATGAACAGGTCAATGTCATTCAGAAAAAGGTTTTTTTTTTCAGTTATCGTATACATAATTATGAACACGGGAATAACGTTTAGTAACTTCCGTATATAAAAATTATTAAAAATATTAAAAACATTAAAAATATTAGAGACGCTTTATTTTGTGATTAAATTTAACTTAAATAAAATTTATATTTTTGCCAATTCCTGTGTGTTTAAAAAAAATGTATTTAAAACGATTTAATAAATATTTGCGTAATTTCTAATCTTGTTCAGAAAAAAATCCTTAACTAATATGTAAAGATTGCAAATAACAAGTGGCAATGTAATAACGTCCCACAACTGAGCTCAGGTTTTCTCACTCACAGGAGAGAGTGTTGCAGGGCGTTGGCAGGTAAACTTAATAGATGAATGATTAAAACATAATATGAATGAGTAGACTCGAAGTTATTTGTTGAAATGGCACTAATGTGCTCATTAAATAAAATAACATTTAACCGCAATAGATCACGTGTTAATATATAAACAAACGTGAGAACTTGGTAATATTGCTAGTATGATTATTCAAGAGTGCTGTAATGTTCCTACTTGAAAAAAGATATTTTGACTTTGACTTTGAATACATACTATCCAACGTATATTATGCGTAGAAAGTCTTAAAAATATAAGCAATTAAATAAGAAAACTACTATAGATCCTCCTTATAAATATTAGGTAAAGTTAATATAGGATTACACATGGGATTATACATGAATATTGGATTTATTCCAGAATAAGTAAGAAAAAGGTCAGTAGCAGCCCATTAACAGAGAGGGTTTTTGGAGCTTAGACCCACGACGCTGATCCAATACGGGTTGGAAGCCTATGAGTGTTAGATATTAAATCAAGAGCTTACGTAATAATTCCTAAACTGTGGTAATTCACGTACATATAACAGTTTTAAATTTAAAACATCAATCTTAGTTGTCACCTATATTTTAAAGGATTACTTTATTAACTTCTGTCAATAACGTATTCTAAAACTCTAAAACTGACTTTAAGTATATGTTGCTTAAAATTTGAATCGGTATTCTTGATGTTATTACAGTTTTATTTATCCAATTCACTCATACTGCAAAAAAAGTAAAATACACAATTTTAATTCAAGAAATAAAACAAACCTGTAATTCCACATTTTAGAGTGAAGAAGGTTCAGAAATAATTTGTCGGGTTGAGCATACGCATTTTTAATAAGATACCGCAATCAGTTTAAGTCTTGCCTCGACATAATTTTAAGAAATTTGTCAAAAACATACTTTTACAATATGCATATAATAATGTCGAAGATTATTTGAGCGAAAGAAATGTTTGGACTTGTTTCAAGTTGCTCACAGAAGCATTATAATTACACACTGTAACATACAAAACTATCTTTAAAAAAGTAACCTCTGAGTTTCTTCTCAGTTGATTAAAGTTTCCGAACCGGTATAGATTTGTTACCAACAGACAGATTACTGACGATTGAAAAGTGCTTTTTGTGCCTACTTGAATAAAAAATGTTATGATTTTGAATGTGATACAGCGCCATCTATTGAAAGCTCAGGTGAAAGTATTTAAGGTGTCTTCCTATGTTATATTTCAAAGAAGTAAGTTGCCGTTTTTTCTATATTAATTGTTAATGCTTTAAACCCTTACATCGTCTTATATGTTTGTTAATAGTTATTAGAAAGGCCTCACGTTTAAGATTAAAGATGATATTAAATTTAATGTTTCTTGCTGTAACATACAATTATCTCAATATTCTAAAAGACATTAGTGAAATCAATCATCTAGAAAATGTTACATATTGAAGGCCGTCCTGTGCAACCGGAAAATGAGATGAGTAGTCTCTGAAGTCAATTAGATTGTTAAAATTGTTTTGTTGCATGTAGAAACAATATAAGTTTTATTTTGTTTATTTTTCAAAACATATGTAATTTTGTAAAAAAGTATCGTGTACGGTTAGTAATTTAGAAATAGCTTAGGTAACATAAAAGCAAAAGGTTGCTACATTATATTGCAATATTTATGTAAACGGTAGTACTATGCCCTTATATTTTATGGAAACACAGCTTCATAGTTTTCTGGGACCCTAAACAAACGCACAGCAAAATCTATGTATCATGTCTTGCCATAAATACTGAAACTGTAGAAGAAAAAAATATTTTCAGTGCGTTAGTTCAATACATAAATATAATAAAAAAGAAAATATTAAGAGCTTATTCGTAGTATCTCTATTGGCTGCAATACAGTCATTTAAACGTTGAGACGCATAACAATCGAAGCACGCACTTTTTTCATGGGAAAATTCTTCACTGCTAATCGTACGGACCGTTTTAGAGACTCCAAATTATCATGGCGTTTAGAGCAAGCTGTACGCTCTAAAACTGACTCTAAAACTCATAATCCAACGGATTCGATCGGAGCGGATTAAGTGCATGGAGGAGTGTTAGTGCCATCACTTATGTGTGGTTGTGAAAGTTGGGTATGGCAGAAGAAGCATAAAAGTAAAATAAATGAAATGAAAGAAAAAACAGCCCAGAACGCAAATGCGAAACACTTAATAACAGGATGCCCGAGATTTGATATGGAAAGAAACAACGTGGAGTTAGAAATAAATGAAGAATTAAAATCAGTAAATCTAATACAGCTAATGCACACCTAAAATATTAGACAAAAACTCTAACAATATTACCAAAAGGTAGAAGACATAATAATAGAAGAAAATAAAACATAAATTTATCAAGATATATATAATATAATAAAAAAACAAGTCAATATAATCGTGGATAAAATACAAAATAACTATTAAAATATAAAAAATAGCCTAGGAACAAGCCCTGACCACCATGTCAGAGGTCATTGTAGCGAAACCAAATAAAAGAAGGTTAGTGAATATAAAAAAAAGCTTGGAATATAGTAGAAACAACAAATTCGCTTTTCCTTGAAAGCTATTCCTACTTGTTAAGACCGCCTTTTGTCCATTACTAATTTTCATAGATTATCTCCTTTTCTTTTTAAATACAATAAAGTATAAATAAATAAATATATTAAGTTTGTGACAAGTCAAATTAAGAAGATTTAATTAACTAGATATGACGTAACACATCCTCCTTGCTTATCAATATTCGTGATAGAATGCGAACCGAATTATATAATGAGATCTTAGTTGATATTTTGCACCAAGGTTTGGCATATCACGGCGTCGCGTTGGCGTTGAAAATCTATAAGATGTTATATTGCTATGGTATGGTGTTTTTTTTTATCTAAAGAGCCAAGGTTGTGGCCCAGAAATTACAAATGCTGAATCATCTTGATGCTAAACAAAGCCTCGACTTGTATACGCCCTAACTACGAAGCTAGATAGGTACATATCGCTTAGACTTTTGATTGACACACTATACATGCCGCGGCAATGTAAAAGGTAATCACGGGGGAGGAACGAGAGATTTTTTTAAATTGCTGACAGGTCTTGGTTTTGATCTCGCCTCTTAGTTTACTCTTGAAGTCCACTCCAACCCCCAATCCATTCAATCGGGCAATTAAATGCGACTGAAAGCATGTAAACGCGTTCATTATTTTAAAGTGCAATTTAATTCACTGATTTTAGAGTTAGCTTTGCTGCTGCTGCTGGTTCGATATGTCTCCCTTATGGAAGAGGGCTTTAAACCGAAAATTGATCTTGCGATATGCAATTTTTCTAACGATGATTTCCTTCTCCGAAACACAATTTTACACAGAATCGTACCAGTAAGTAAGTAATTTGTAATCTCCGGTAATTTGTAATCCAGGCTGAGCTTACATGTACGAGGGTAAATAGTCACTTAACGATTTTAATATAAAATTTCCTCAATTTGCTGAATTAACCGAATACACTCCCTATTATTATGTATAATTGTAGAGACCTGTAATTGTGGATAAATATCATCAATAACTATTGCTATAATTCTATCGATTAACACTAGTTAATTGTAGTGAAAATAATAGAATCAAATTTAAAATGATAATTTTGATACGTAAATTTAAACTAAATTGTGCTTTTATAGCAGATCAACAACTGAAACATATAAATATGGAGAAAGAAGAAGAACACTTTGAAAGAGTTTGTAAGTATAAAATTATGCGAGTTTTATATGGCGATCTTTTTTAAAGAAGTCATTGACTATCTAGACTGACCTGAATGTGATTCACTTTACAGGTGTAAATTTGTAATGGGTTCACTTTTGCAAAATGCTGATTACAGCCGACGGAAGAGAGAGAAAGCCAGGAGAAATACAAAGGAGTTATCTCCTTGAGTAAACTCTTGATATCTTGTTTTAAGCATAATTTCTTCATTTTTATTACCATTTTTTGCGATTCCACGCTGTGTACATTAAAATTGTAATCCCAGGATTATGTTGAATTGTAATATTATATTATTACAAATTGTAAAAGAGCATTTCTGACTTTGAAATGAGAATTGCTGGGAATTACCATTGTCGTGAGGTATTTCTTAAATAATCCTCCATTTGTTTAATGTGTTGTAGACGTAGAAGTGTTTATAATAATATCGGGTTTAAGTAAAGCTAATCACATTTTACGTATTTGTATTAAAAGGTCGTAGGTCTACTACTTAGCGTGTTTATGTCAAAATCGCAGCTTATTCTATATGATTACTTATGTAAAAGTTTTCAAGGTTAATGTTTAAAATGATTACGCAGGCAAATAGCGGGGAAAAGCTAGTCGTTAATAAAATACTTTTTTTATATATCAACTCAAGTACAAAAATATGTAATTTCCTAACACGTTTTCCCATAGATGGTTAAATAGGCCTAAATGTAGAAAATGATTGGTGAAAAGGCACAACGATAGAACTGTTCAAGGCGACGTTCACAATCTGTAATATGTTACAATGGCACAGCAGTCGCATGAAGTCGACATTGTAAATAAATCATTTTGAATATTTATTTTTATTATTTTCGCAACTAAATTGTAATGTTGAATAAGTAGATTATATTACTAGATCCATAGATAAAAGATACTTATTATATTAACAAACTATAAGCGGATAATTTTCACACAGATTTGCTGTTTTTCAGATTGATCGCTCCTTTCGGTGTATAGTACATCGACGACAATAGTTGACAGATAGGGATTTCGTCTCTTGATCCTCTGTTGAAAAATTTTCCTCCTCACACTGCTAGTATAAACGAGTTTTGTAGTTTGCCTTATTGGTGTGAAAAATACGCATTTATAAGTTTTTATATGATAATATGTTAATAGAATTTCAAATAATTTTAACAGGATTTAAATTTACTTTTAACTTCTTTAACTTTTAACAAAATTAGAACTTTATACTAGGCTCTTTATACGTAGGAGCCATCGAGATGTACTATTATTTTCACTATAATCCTTACTAATATTATAAATGCGAAAGTAACTCAGTCTATCGCGCTTTCACGCTAAAACTACTAAACCAATTTAAATGAAATTTGATCTACTAATAGGCCAGAGTAACACTAATAGGCCAGAGTAACACTTATAGGCCAGAGTTAGTTAATAGTTGACGTTAATGGTTTGCTACTTACTTTTTCTTTTCTTTTTTAATAATTTAAATGCGAAAGTAAATCTGTCTGTTTGTCGCGCATTCGCTCCTAAACTACGGAGACTTTTAGTAAGACACTTCACACAGTTTATTAGAGTATTTATACGTATGTCTTATTCGTCAAATAATTAGCCTTATTAAAAATGCTACCCAAATACACTACTTCATGCGGACAAAGCCGTGGGCACAGCTAGTTATATATACTCGTACAACTTTAATTTAAAATCAAATTAAAGCTATCAAATGAATAACGTACGTATCTACTGCATTCCATATTTGTTCGGAATGCATGCGCTTCCATTCGACCGGTTAACATTTGACAAAGGTTAAATTTACAGCGTACTAACTGTAGACCGTAATCTCCTGACTCTTATTTTCGCATTCATAAAGCTCAAAATGCAAAAATCGTAAACCTTTATAATGCCTTAGTAGTCCTTCTTAACATGTAACCATGCTTTATTATTGACAGTATAAGGTTTAATATTATGCCAAAGATAACCAAGTATTTTACACATCAATGTGACTATTATGTCCTATTACAGTCATAGTCAAGATAATACAGGGATATTTATTGTATTTTGAAATTCTATGTAATGATATGTCAATTTCAAATGAGGGATGCTT
Source organism: Elymnias hypermnestra (assembly GCA_015832385.1). Lineage (NCBI taxonomy): Eukaryota > Metazoa > Arthropoda > Insecta > Lepidoptera > Nymphalidae > Elymnias > Elymnias hypermnestra. The sequence continues at coordinate 5,126,536 of JACTOM010000194.1, read as the reverse complement.
ATTACTATAGAATTTGTTCTCTGTGATGTCACCGAATTGTTTCTTATTCCGTGGGAATATCGAGAAATCTGTTTTTAGTGAGCGTCTACATGGTGAAAAGATTCATTCTAATAAATCAATCGGAGTAATCGTTTTAGAGATCTTCTCATGGATTATTATTATAAGTTTATTTATACAGCAGCCGTTGTCCGTACGTAGTACCTTATTAGACAAAAGAATTTAGCATAAGAAATGCGAATTAAAAATCTGCTAATTTCTCCAAAATCGGACATTCCATTCAAAAGATATAACGAATATAAAAATATCAATCGAAAGGAAACAATTTTATAATGTAATTAAACATACTGTAAACATTGTGTTACTTGAAATATATTAAGGTACAATGAGGAAATTAGATAGAAGAAAATGATATCAGTATATAAAAGATTTATTAACTCGAATAACAATCAGAGTGAAAACTCAGATAAATATAGTATACATAGTAATTGCGATACAAAATTCGTGTCTCATACTGTGCTATGCACCAGTTTAGTTTATAAATTAAAAATAAATATTAAATAAATCAACTATAAAAATGACCCGTACCAATGGATTTATCTGTTGTTACATTGATTTTATTAAAATGTTATTAAAATAAAAAATTTCAAAGTTTCCTTTCAAAACTTACGATAAAAGGTAATGTTATAAAAATACTAAAGTAATATTCTATTTCTTGACATAAATGAAAGGTTGTATTATATAAGCAGTCGATAATAGATAACCTTTTATTTTTAGTTAAAACATCACATTTTTATTTATATATTTGGCAAACCCAATAATACTAACGCAGAGAATTATGCAATTGATGAACTGAATGGAAATTATACGAACAACATTATAACGCATATTTACAAATTAGAGAATATTTCAATAAAAAAGTAAATTAAATAAATTTTCACTTATAACTCAATACAAATAATAAATTAAGTACAAATTCTTACATTCCATGAGCACAAATTTAATACAGTCTTAATTTACGAATAAGTTAAATTTATAATTATTATCTACTTAGACATATAACGTAGGAACATCGAATTGTTTTTCGGCGGGTAACTCAGTTGGTCGATCCGTTGCATTAATTTTAATCTGTAAAAAAAGAATAGGTCGTCTGTAAAATCGGTTTATGGACCATATTTTTACGTGATAATGTCATAAGAAAAAGTGTGTGTGTATTTATGTACACGCATTAGAAGTTATATTTCTTTGGCGTAACAAGATGAAAATATTTTCAAACAATGATATGCATAAACTTTGTTTCGGAACTTTTAAGTTATCAGTTATTATCAATAGATAGCACAACTTTCACCGACTTTGCGATTATTTAATGTTTTATTGAAATACACGATTGATAGTATAAAAAATGCAAAATAATATATAAGCAACAGTTAGTAACTTCGAAATTATAACCATAAATCCACGCCGTAGTTTTCGTTGCTTGTGAATTCAAATACATTCATCATTCGTTCACTCAATGCAAGGCAAAAGCCAAAGATTCAGAAATAATAAACCTAAACTAACTTTCATTGGATATAAATAGTTTATAATCTGTTTTCTATACTTGAGTCTGTAAGTTATAATTTTGATAAGAATGTCATGTTGATATTTTCAATGTCACAATGTCTCTAACAAGTAATATAATAAAATAATCAAGGTATATAATTGCATAATTATAAAATGTTAAAAAAACTAAAATGTTGACTATGACTAACTTCAGGATGTCGGTTTTTTGTTACGGTGTGCGCGCGCATCGTAAAAATTTACTCAAATCATTTTTCCCTAACGCGCCAAAAGAAGTATAACTTCAAAAACATTTATGAAAAATTGTCGTTATAAAAAATGGAAACCCCATTAACTTTTGACTTCACTTTATAAACAGTAGGCGGAACAGTTTACGTGTAGTTTGTATTGCCACTGTATTCTTTCTAGTCGACATCGGCCGATAGAGTGGAGCAGAAATAGTTGCGTCAAATCAAAATCAAAATATTCTTCATTCAAGTAGGCTAAAAAGTACTTTTGAATCGTCAGTAGTCTGTCCGTTAGTAACAAATCTACCACCGATACGGAAAGTTGAATCTCAACGGTTACTCTTTTAAAGATATCTTTGTATCCCGGGCGGAGGGGAATAGGAAACAGGAGACGGAGGTTTATCCAATTCCTCCCCCGTAGTGCACTATTGAGCCGGCTTCATTCGGAGGGGCCAGAGAGGAATGCCACAACGAACCTCTGGCCCTTCCATTCCCAAATGACGAGGGCTATGCTGGGTTTTAGTGGGGACTACCGGCGAGTCCCACACTCCCGTCTGTTTCCCAGACGGGGTGCGTAAATGCATTTTCCAGCGACAAAAAAAAAGATACCTTTGTATGTCACAATGTGTAACATATTACCTTTGTTAGCAAGTGGAATCAAGTTCTAATATTTATATCGCTTAAATAATCTTTAACATTATAATATGCCTTTTGTAAAAGTATGTTTTTGATATGTTTCTTAAAATTATGCGGAGGCAAATCTAAAATTAAATTATCAATATAAACTATTCCTGAAGCTCACTCAAGGGAAAAGAAGGATTATATATATATATATAAACTAATTGTATCCGACATCGTCACCTGCTTATTTACCGATTCTGTGAAAACATGAAAAAGCAATGCATTTATCAATGTTAACCATCCTTGAATCCAAGCTATCCTCATGATATATTATTAAAGGTCTCTAATGATCTATAAAAAATATTCTATTCTAATTCTTTATTGTGTTAGTTGATATAATAAAGTGGCTTTTGGAATATAAGTCACTAATTGCCAATCAATTTCCCCATATCTCACAAGTTTAAGAACTACGCGGATGTCATCACAGGAAATAGCTATCACCAGGTAATGGAATAATTTACCTTCTACGTTTATACACATTAATAATTACTTGTTTGTAACTTACCATTGACTAACGGGATTGTAGAGGATATAGGAATGTTTCAACTACATCCTTTCCAAACGCGTTCTTCACAGCACAAGTATAACCGCCCATGTCGTCCCAAGTGATGCCTGTGATATGGAGATCGCCGGATGGCAAAACCTATAACATAAGGGGCTATTCAATAATAACGCACAAACTAATACTACAACTTTATTTATTAGTACGATCTATACATTGCTACAACAAAAGGGTCATTCATTAATTGCCCCATGCAAGTTATTTATTGACATGACACGATAGCTCTATCTCAACTTGGGCAATCAGAAATCTCTTTCTTTTTAAGTTATAATGGGTTTCTATTTTGCCTCTCGGTAGCTGTTGTAACAAAATATGCATAGAGATAACACCAGTCAATAGAAAATCCAAAAAATATATCAGCTACAAAGTGACCGTTATTAACGGTGCGTGTGTCACGTCGAAGGTCGTTAAGTTTTGTTGTGGTATTTTATTAACTGTGAGTGTTTATTAGTGATATTTGGGTTTTTGGACAATATAAGTGATGTGAAAAAGAATGAAAACCCCTGAAGGAAGTTTTTATTTTTAATATGTGAACCTGTAAATACAAGACGGACTTTTTTCCCTATCTCAAAGCTTATCGCAACATGATGCTACACCAGTCTTAATTTCATAAACAAAAGATTTTACATTGCATTCTATACTTTAACTATAAGCAAATACAAAAATCATAACATTTTTTAGTCTTTTATGAACATTTAAGTTCCAAGAGTTATTTTATCCGCGGGGCAAACGCCAAAAATTCGTGCGGTGCAGGGCAGGCGACGGTTATTTTCGTTAAAAAGCCCGGGCAAATTACGGGGGCCAATAAAAGCCGAGGCCGGACAATCTAAGGGTTACGTAAGATAAAATCTTACGTAAAAAGGGAGTAACATTTGGTATAACATGGAAAATAGATAAAAATAAATTTAGGATTAATTTATTTAATAAACAGAACATTTTTTATGTCATTCAGTATCCTGAGTTACGAAAACTTACGTATGAATGGAATAAAGTTCACGTAAAAGGGTTGCTTTGTCATGTTACGTGCATGAAGAATTTCTTTAATGTATGACCCTTAATATATAAAACAGAAGAACTGACAAATCAAATATTTTATTGTATTAATGTTGTTTTAAATGTCTTATCTGTTTCTTAATAGTATAAGTAAGTAACAGTTTATTAAAGATATACTCTGCACAGAAACCTTCTCATTTTGAATACACATTAAAATAATTAAAATATATTTACCCTGAACCTATTGCTTCCGTAGATGACTTTGTCATTATTATCTTTCCAAAATATTTGGGATTTAGTGGGGCTGAACACTCTGCACGGGAGAGTCACACTGGTGCCACTAACTTGGAACAGGTCGTTGTAGTAATCAGTGATGATGGGCTTTAGCGGTATAATCTGAGAAACTAAGGAGTCCGATGATTCAGAATCACCTGTAAAAAGACAATTTAAATAATGAAACAGAAAGAATAATTTCTTTAATACGTAACCTAATAGGATATTTGTTATTACATGCACTACTGTGATGGTGAAAGCGTTAAAGTAAAGCTGATTAACGTTTTTTTTTGTTTCTGACAGGTTTACACTGGACCACACCACATGGTAAGTGATGACACAGTCTTAGGTTGAAGCACGTTTTTCTGGTAAGAGGCAATTTATGTCTTATGGTTTCTGTTATGTGTCTGTTTCATTTGCTGTTAGGGTGGTAACTAACTACGGCCGAAGCCTCCCACAATTCCAGACTCAGACAAATTAGAAAATACAATTTCCTTAAGTCGCCCTACCGAAGATCGAGCCCGGGGCCTCTGCTAGCAAACCACTGTTCCAACGAGGCATTGGAGAACGTATCTATATATGTATATAACCATTTAATTGCAAAAATACTTATGTATCCGATTTAATCTCGTTATAGCAATTATAAATATAAACAAGTTTGCTAATGAATTTTTGTCAGGCGTTTAAATCTTTCTTGAAAATTCTACTTCGACTACATAAAATTCGTTTTTTGTTTATAAAAATGGTACTTTTTATTATTTTTACTCTATTGATTTACATTATATACGTGTCAATTGTGTGGGACACAGGCACTGAATCTCATCTCACTTAAATTGTAGAGAGTGACCATCAAAAATAGCTGCAATAAAAAAAGAGCGCGTACAAAGTATAGATGTCAGAAGTGAAACTTCTTTGGCAAACTAATTAAGTCTTGTTTATATGTATACAAATCTAAAACTTTACATTTTCGAAACTTATCTCGGAAATGTAAAGTTTTAGAGGGATGGAAAAAGGAAGATGTGTTAGAAATTTAATGAATTTAAATGTCATTTTTATTAAAAGTGTTGAAAATTAATACAAATAATCAAATGACAAATTGTAAATAAAAATCCTACGTGTTTTTTGACAATATTAGAAATTATTAATTAAATTCTGTTTTTGAATTTCAAATAGAAAAAACAGAATTTATGAAATATTTTTATTTTATATTTTATGAAAAATAATATATTATTATTATAAAATGACGAGTGGTAAATTAAAATGACACATGTTATTTGTAAATATTTAAACTATCTAACATTCACACGAATTAGCTTAAAAACCGCTGCACATCTTCGTGACGCTAATCACGCGTTTTATCCGAAAAAATTTACCCCCATGCGCCTAAAGAAGTTACACTTCTATATTATTATTATATTAGACATACCTTCGACAAAAACAGTTGTAGAAGCACTAGCTTCTCTAAGACCAGAGCTAGCGACACAGGTGAAGACGTCGCCGTTGGATGCTTGACGGATGACAAATTTACTGGTCATGCGAGTGGGGCTTAAGGGGCTTGCGGAGAGGATTTCATTGGCGTTTTCTTCAAACTACGAGGAAAAAATATAGAATTTCATATATGTTTCATATGAATTATATAAAAACAAGATAAAGTGGTACAGTTTTTCTTCAAAAAAAGTTTGGTTCTAGATTGCAGACAGAAAGAAGAAGTCATATTGTTTCTCTGTGAAACTATTTATTATAATGAAAGGGAGACCGTCCTATTCTATTCCTATTTGATTGCTCTATTCTCAAATCGGTAAATTGGTGTAAAATGATTTCATCTATGCCTAATTCATAAACACCCTTAATTCTAAATCCAGGTTTTTATAATTTTTAACTATTTAATAATGAAAGCTTATCTGCTCCTTTCCAACACTATCTATGATAAAAGGTTTCTTTATACATATGTTTTTAAACTTCTGAATCATTGGAGATAAAATTTGTAGTTATACTCACATCAGAGGCTGGCAGACCATTTTTCAGCCATCCTGCTATTGGGGCAGGATTACCCATGATCTCACACTCCAGGACCAGGGTAGTGCCAGGGATGAACCTAACATTCTTAGGAGGAGGTGTGGATATTTTGACGTAATTTCCAACAGTGCGCCGTTTTGGGTTCCTAATGGTGATGGGAATATCTGGAATATAAGATATTACGTCTTATTCAACATCTTAGTTCAAAATCTCAATGACAAAACATACTGAAAACCATTTTTTTGTAGAAACGAGTTTAAGACGTACGTTATGGATTTGAAACAAAATCATCGAATATAATCAGTTGCCTAATTAGAATCTATACATCTGTGCGGCAGCGCGATGGGTCTATGCTCTAAAAACCCTCTCTCCTATGAGTGAGGAAGGCTGTGCCAACGTTAATGGGCCGCTATTTAGCCTTTTATCATACTATATAATATTTTAATAATAATACCTTATTATCCTTCAAGTTTATTTAATGTTCAAGAATTTTTTTAAAGTATAGGTAATAAAGAAAAGAGTAAAAAATAATTTAAGTCAATTCCATCGCCAATAAAGTCCCTATATAGAAAGTATTATACATGTTTCATGAATTGTATTTGAACTTGAATGGATCAATAAAAACGTTTTGAAAATTTAGGCATGGTAATATATATAGAGAGAGTAAACTAATCTGAGTAGAAAATGTGTAATATTTGTCCAATAAAGTAGTCCGTTTTCAGGAGTTCATCGAAAAGTATATCTAAGGTTATTTTAAATTTTTCGCGCAAAAAAAGTCGATTATACTTTCCGATTGCCATCGCAGTCTGGGCGTTTGCCATTACAATAGCGGTATGCCAGATGTTCAATTTATTCTGAATAATCTAGCGGGTAGTTTTTATAACTTCATTTTAACACAGAGGTTAAACGTGACCAAATTTGGTTAAGTTATTAAAATGTGTGAAAAATGAGTATTGAGTTTAGTAGAATTTATTTTTGATAACCGTGAATTTTATAACTTTTGTGCAAATGTGATATTTCCGACTTTTAATATTGTGTGCGAAAGATCTGAAATAGATATTTAAATATGTGTATTCGTATACACATTATTACTCACAATTAGCGATTTTAGAAATCATTCCGCGAGATATTGGTATTCGAATAATAATGAGAAACGTTTTTGAAGTGATATATGAGGGTAAATTTTTTTACGCATGAAACGCGTGATTAGTGTCACGAAGAGGTGCAGCGTTTTTTATGCTCATTCGTTTGAAGTCTAGATAGTTTTAATATTAACAAATAACATATGGCATTTTAATTTGCCTCTCATTTAATATGTTAATATACATAAAATGTAAATAATTTCATAAATTCTCATTTATAAATTTTATATTCAAAAACAAAATTTAATTAATAATTTCTGATATTGACAAAAAACACGTGGCATTTTTATTTACAATTCGTCATTTGAGAATTCAATTAATTATTGGCATGAATATAAACAAGAATTAAAAATGAACTTTGCCAAAGAAGTTTAACTTCTGACATGTGTACTTTGTACGCACGCACTTTTAATTTTTTATTTTAATTTCCTTTTAAGTTATTAATTTTAAAGTATAAATAACTAATTTTTTAATACATAGGTAATAATATGTTAATTATTTAACGTGTAGCGCACATTTTGACAATCGCTGTCAGTTATGTCAAACGCCATAAGGTTACATTAAAAAAGTTTCTATTATGAAAAGCACTAAAGAGGTTGCATTAAAAAAAAAATCTATTACGGTTAAGTTTTCTTTAATGTTCTAATATTCTTAAATTTCTAACTATTTTCTTTCATAAGAACCTTTAGGTTATTTTTAGATTTAAATTAACCGCTTTTTATGAGATTTTCCCTGTTAATCTAATGATTACAGTACTTAATTATAAATTTATATATCATAATTGTCACGTTGATTACTCAAAGAATGCTTGTGTTTTACAATTTACTGCGTTTGATTTACAACGGTTTATCAAAAATTGTACAATCATCCTTTATATCGTTTTATGTACGTAATGATCTGTCATTTAAATATCAGAATATAGTAGATTTTATTGATTTGCGATTCATGTAAAATACTAGGAAGTCATGAAATTCAATGTCGGAATGGATTTCAGTTGATGCGAATAAATCTTTGTGGACTGAAATAGTGATGATATCACTCGATATTAAAAATCTGTTCACACATTTACTATGACTGCATATAAGTCAATGTAAAGAAAAGTAAAAATATTGGTTTTGTCCTTTGTTCACTACTTAATGTGATATAAGACAAAAGTCTTGTAGTAAAAATTTTAATTATTATTATAAAAATAACATTGTTTACGACTTTCCTGTCTTAATGTTACACAGAATGATGTAGTAAAAAAGTAAGGTAAGTCAATGTCGCCCTGTTGGGCACAGGCCTTCTCATTCATAGAAGAGCGGATTTTTATAGCACAGACTCACCACGCTGAAGTCCACTCTTTAAACCTTCACTCTCATGGTCCGATTTCACGGCAATCCGACAAGACCGGAGAGAGATCAGGTGCAAAACCGACGGCTTAACGTGCTCTCCGAGGCACGAGGGTGGAGCACACCGACAACTTCCCAACTTCAGACAACTACTAAGAATTTCATAACAGAAAAAAATCGCCGGACCCGGGAATTTTGATCGGCGGGGATCTCTCACTGAGATAGAGAGAGAGAGAGTGATTGAGCACCAGATACCCCTCTTCTCCGAAGGAGGAACTGAGAGGAAGAGGCGTCTTTACGAATGCCTTTTAGCTCCACTTTGAACCCGTGAACTACTTTGCCGATCGATGGCTCGTCAGAGAATGTGCAAGCGAATCTCTGACAACGTCATCACAGGTTGACGAGGTTGCCGCTGAGTTTCTTTGGGTATTCTAGCACAGCCAGTGAGTCCCACACTGAGTGCGTAAAAGCATTTCCCAGCGTAAAAAAAGGCCTCGTGTCTGTAGTCGAGCTATCTGACCACAACATTAATGAAACAGTAATTATGTAGTGCCTAAAAATAATCGTTGCATTAAAGTCTGCAATGCATTGTATTAAGTGTACTTGAACAGTTATAGTAAAAGATGGTGCGGTAAAAAGTACTTACCGTCCGTTAGTAAATTATTTTCTAGTCCGATTTTTGTATCGTCAATCTTGGCATATACTGCCAGGCATTGGAACGACAACAGCGCCGCGGCGACGAGTAGCGGTATTGATTTAATCATATTTATCTCTTCTAGATGGCGTTAGAATGACTTGGGTTGTAAATCCTGAAACAACATTAGTTATTTTTAAAGGATTTGTCTGAAATTTTAATAGATCGAATGAATAATTCTTTGTTACTGTAAGATAATGTGTCTTTAACCGATTTGTTTATTGGAGAGCAGTTTTTGACTTAGAATTGTTATAAAAATCGAGTATTTCACATCTCTGTGCTTAACATGTTTAAGGCAGGGGTTCCCAAACTGGGTTCCGTAGAATCAGGGTTGCACCAAAATTTAATATAAAAATAATGAACTTCAATTATGTTACAACATATGTCTTTATAAAAAATTCTCATATATATTACGTTATGAGTAATGTTTAGTTTACTGACAATTATAAGTACTTATATATTATTAATAGGTGAAGTTAAAACATTGTACCCCTGTTAACGAAGATTGCGCGGATGGGGGAGTATGAAATTTCCCACAATTATAATGTACATAGAGAAGGATTGCAGAACGCTAAAATTATAAATTATGCGTAGAAAATACACTTAATTAAATAAAAATAGCATTGCACATGGATTTGCCACACACATCCCTATATTCTCCTCTGTCAACTTCAGACAGTTATAAACGCTATAAAGTTACATAAGAAAAGTTTATATTGTCAAAAGCACTAAGGAGGTTACATTAGAAAAATGACTACGGTTAAGTTTTGTTTAAATTTTTGATATGACACGTAGCTTTATTTTTTTTCCTACATAAGAACCGTCTCCTAACTATAACAAATAGAATCACAAAAGAATTATTGAAATTTGTCCAGCCACGCACCCGTGATATCGTGACATAGAGAAATAGGGACAGATTATTGCATAAAGTTTTTAAGTCTTCGATAAACCGGTAGCCGCTGAGATTATAACATTATATTCTTTTGTTTATAGTCTTTGACAATAGAACCTTAATAATAACTTATAATTCAAATTATAATGGTCCGATTTTGACCACTGGTCGATCACTAATGCTATATAAGTATATAGTCGTTATAAGAGAGTTAGTAACAGTACATTAACTTCCCACTGCTGGGCACAGGCTTCCTCACTGATAGAGGGAGGGTTTTTAGAACATAGATCCTCCACGCTGATCCACTGCGGGTTGGTATAGTCCACTAGTCTCTATTTTTTCACTTTCATATTCCGAAGTAATGGGAATCCGATTCTTGCGGAAAGAGATCAGGCACAGGACCGACTGCTTAACGTACTCTCTTCGAGGTACGGATGAAGCGCAGCGCCAACTTCCCAACAACTTTAGGGCAAATACTGACAATGGATATAACGGAATTTATATAACATCCACTTGTATTACTTTTATAGTAATTTGTATGCGACAGTGAAATTTGAGTTGATTTCAAATTGTAATTAATTGGCGCGAAGAATGCTGCTTTTCGAAATTACAACGAAACTTCGTTGCCTTTGATAGACTGAGATGTCCCGCAAGTGATATTACGTGAAATTTGGTTTAATCGAAAACGCCTCACGCAACTAATGGATACCAGACGTAAATCTATCATTTTTAAAAAAATTGAATTATACGTGCATATATACAATATGTAATAGAAATGGTTGGTGTGGTGTGTGGCACCTTACCACCTAGAGTTAATTATGTTTAATTTCAGGCACAAAGCCGGTAGGGGAACAGTGTGATGGGTCTAAACTCTAAAATCTCTCCCTCTTATGAGTGAGGAAACCTGTGCCGTAAAATAGTTTCTTTTTTCTCATATATTCTTTAATTTATTTAGCAGTTCAATTATGTCTGGTACCACTACGCTCTGTCTGTTGTGGTTCGGCAAGCCAAGAATTACTTCTGGGACTTCCTCTTGACATATCCTTGACGAAAAATATGATAAACCTCGTAGCTTTAGATTCTATGGCGTTGTTTATTGTTATCATCAGTCATTCATTAAAATAATACATGAAGAAAAAATGATATAAAACGATATTTGACGATTTGAAAGTGCTGTAATAGGCCTATTCGAATAAAGATATTTTGATTTGATTAGATAAATAAGTTATGGTAATCACCAGCACCATTATTGGAGACAATCACTTATTATTGGTACCATACACACGTATCAAAAAGAGCTTTAAGAAGCTCTTGAACTTCTTGAATAAAATTATTTTGATTTTGATTTCTGAGCGCGATACTTCCTTTAACGAATAAGCGTTATTACTAACAGTAATGACTAACTAGACTTTTAGCTGGGTTTTATCAATTAAAATATTAGGAAGTTGTCTAATAATTAAGTTTCGACAATTATTTATCGAAATTTATTGCATTCAAAATAGTTAATTGATCGATACTGTCTTTTAAGGTTATAAAACTCTTACGAATTGTCATTGATTTGTTCTTTGGTAAGGAATTTACCACCGGTTCGGAATGAATGGTTCGTTTATCATATATATTTTCTTGTAGTAAAGAAACAGTGAACATGATGTCGTTTTGAAGCCGTTACCAATGACAGATTTCCCTTATATCAGATAAGCGCGTTTCCGTCTTGTATGATAGTAGAATATCAGGTGAGATCACAGTCGAACGCTGAACACATAACATTAAAAAACTGTTTTCCTATTTTCCCACACATAAACTAATATAGCATGACAAAGTTAAGACAGAAGCCAGTTTTTGGACGTCAACTCATTGCAAAAATATGAATCAGTTCTTAATTGGTGCTGATATGAATCATGAAATGATATGCTAATTCATGACTTTATCTGTTAACAAATGAAACGTTTCCTGAACTTTTAATTTATTATTAGTTATGTTTCCCGTTCTCAATATCTACCACGATTTCTTATATTACTGAAGATTAAGCTAAGTTAAACAGTATATTTGTAAACATAAAAGAAAGTTCTGTTAAAAAATTCTATACTAATTTTTAATCAGTATTACAAGACAATAAACCTTTACGGCGCAATGGTGAAAGTAATAGATTCGCTATCAGGGCTATGGTCTTAAGTTTGATTCCCGGCAAGGTAAATTAAGTAAAGATGTCCTTTTAAGCATATGCTTTGTATCCCAGAACAAATCTATAAGAGGTAATTAAGCTTTTACTAGATAAGCGCTCTACCATCTTAGACAATATTACCATGAGATGATATCTTGTATAGATAGTAAATATGGTTACACGATTCATTGTATTTGAAAGCCAAGCATACCCAATGTCGAGTAACGGCGAATAAGCTTGATTAAGCGTATTGAATACTGACGTGACGATCCCAGCGTCACCAACGAGTGTGAGCTTTCACTTTCGCTCACTTTAAATGAAGTTTAATGCAACCTAAATCCTTATATTTAAAGTTTGATAGGACTGCAATACTCGAATGACAGAAAGTTAATGAAATACAGCTGTATAAGATGGCCAAATTTTCATTTCCCAAGAGCTCAAAAGCTCAAAAGAACCTGAGAATTTTAATTCCACCGTCGTAAAAGACATCACATCTAATATATCTATTGCAAGATCGAGTGTACAACAAACAACCACATACTGGTGTGCAATAGCATTATTTATATAAAACAAATTATTTATTCAATAATTGTTTCACCATCGGTCATTTGCATGTCAGATTTACATTAATAAAATTGAATTAATCATTTTTATGTAAGTCGTATACATCATATATCGATGACTAAAGTAACCAAACCAGGTTCTAACGATTGAGTGTAGTTTCACCAGATATAAAAGTGTTAGATGGTAAGAGATAATTTAGGTGTTATCGTTTCTACAAAGCACTATATTAAAATGTTTTTGCTTGAAGGCTTATTTTGATGGTAGAATGGTAACTAGGAAATGGAACTTCCTACTCGTCCAGATTTAAGCAAACTGGAAAATGAATCTGTTACCTTGATTAGAGAAGCGAATACTCATGCCATTGCGCCACTGATACTATTAAATTAAAGTAATGAACGTTACATTAATTATAACGTAACGTACCATACAAGAACTTGATAGCTAATATAGGTTAGTAAGGGTGTTAGTAAACTTCGCTAGCATCAGCTGATCAGTCTACGTGGGCGCTTTTCAAATTTCCCAAAGATAGATTTTACCTTCAAATTATATATAAATGTAACGAGTTTCCATGTCGACTTGTACTATAGTATTGCTTTATTTAAAATCTCTTAAAACAAGTTTAATTTCAGTAATAAAATCGGTCATAAAGGTGAATGTTACATAAACATTTTAATGAACGTAATTAGACTATATATCGGTTTTTTCTATGAAAATATAAGGAAAATTTGTATCATATTCCCAATAAAACAACTCTCATTTTGATAATAGGTAATTTTTTTATAAAATTATGACGTGGGTTATTTATAATTTAGTAAAACATTATATATATACGAAAATTTTTAATAATAAAAATTATTATAAGAATTAAATTGGTATTAATAGAAAATTTAGTAGTAAATAATTAATTACACATATATAATATATATGAGAATTATTTGTTATTGTTAATGAGTATTATTTAATACATAATTATTGAAATAAAGTGCTTGAATAACAAAAATTCAGTGCTCATCTCTCGCTTTTACGTTGCATGGCAACAGTGACTGTATTTATTATAAGGGTTTTTGTAATATTGCTACAAAGGTCACAAGCTTTATGTTAATGAAATTTCAGCAGTTATAAGGTACATTTAATAATGGTCTATTTGTAAATGTTATTGATGTAAAAATTATATTTTAATTTATAAAAAGAAAGGGTAAATTTATGGACGTACCTCAAAACACGATCACTTTGCAACGAAATAATTTCACTTTTAATATTATTCTCTCGATGTTCACTTCAAAAAACTTCTATCCAAGATGTGTGCTGGGATGAAGTTATCAATAGAATACGTTGATTCGATGAAATTCATCCCTTTTATACGCGGCGAGCGGTCGATCCACACGGCGTGGTTTTTCACACGAAACGTCTCCGATAAGAAAATTTCTAAGAAACTTTTCTTTTAATTTAATGCAATAAATTTATTAAATTATAAATAATTTCATATATCCTAATAATCACGCATAATTGATTAATATACAATACTATTACTCTCCTTAACGGAAAACTTTAACTGTAAGAACTAATATAATTTCTCAAATATTTAAATTATAGAACACAAACAATATCAGTTAAAACAGCAAGCAATAACTAAAGTATTTTATATAAAATAAATAAATTGCAACGTATTGCTGTAATATTATTTCAGTAAAACTGTTATATATCAAAAAATAAACATAATGAATTCTTTACCTTTACACGTTGAGGAAAATGACACCGTTTCAGCATAAAGGAAATTTTATAAACAGCGAATTTAGAATGAAATGTGATATATTAACAAGAAATATTGCAAGTTTAATTGTAATAAAATCTGATGACAAAAGGTGATGCAATGTCGAAGAATATTAAAATTGTGTGGTTACCACTTTTCAATTTGACGACCTCGCTGGTTCAGTTGAGTCGATTATATTGGACAAATCACAGATAAATTTTATATTTGCATTGAATAGATGGATAGACACGTGGACTCTTGTTTCGTGTCAGGGGTTCGCAGCTAGGTATCTTCTAATTTTTTTTGTAACAAGTATGTACCAAATGAGTGCTTAAAATTCATCATTGTGCTTGTCGGTCGAGGAAAACATCGAGAGGATACGTGCATAACCCTGACGCAATTCTTGGCTCAATTAGCTACATATAGTAGCCTGCAAACCAGAGCAAACAGCATGGTAGACGTTAAAAAATGCCTCTTAACTTTAACCTTAAATGATCAAAAGTACGAGCGAGTGATAGGACTTTTACCAGTTTAAACCTCACCGCATTACTTCTTGCCATTTCTTAACGTCGGCATCAGATAGAAATTTCAAAATAATGTTTTTATGAAAGTCCTTGGGCCTTTTTTGATAGAACAAATATGAAAGACGTAACCTAAGTGTTAAAATATCCGCAACAACGATGTATGATCAGATTTATTAAACCAATCATTGGCTGTGTGTTCGTTCGCTGATGTATTACAATTGTATTTCACGTATAGTTAGGCCTTTCGGACCGATGTCTAAATTACGACAGAATAAGTGTTTTTAAATAAAAGCTATGATTTCTATGGTATGTTCCTTTTGCCTATGACTCTTTTTAGCATTACACTATCTATCATTTTATACGCACATTTGTATTTTTCATTACAGACACTAATGAAGGATCGAACCATTAAAACCTGACGACACGAAATCCCTACGCTGATGTCCCGAAGCCTAGACCCTAAAGATCCAAGCGCCGAAGTCTCAAAAACCGAAGATCAAAGCCCGCAACCATACGAAATCACAAGAACCAATATACAGTCCGCTTAAGGGTTTGTGATCCTGAATTCCTTCCCAACAACTTCCACAAGGGAAAACTTACCAAAAGTCTATATGAAAGGCAAATAATGTTTTAAAACTAGACTAAATATGGTTTGCCATTCATAATTATGTTTCTTTAAATAGACTACATTGACATTGGCTTTGCAGGCTTTATACGATGTTTTAAACGAGAGTTGCCTTATGGTAATTAACATTAGTTGAAGTAAAATATTGTGTAACAGCCTGTAAGATATGAACTCTTTATCTAATCCGTTTACTATTTTTTTTTTTGCAAACAGGGTAGCGCTTGATTGTGATCACACCCGATGGTATAGGTTATACAGTCTAAGATGGAAGCGCGCTAATCTGGTAAGAGGCAATTTACCTCTTTTGGCTTCTACACAGCATCGTAGCGGAACACAAATCTCTTTGGTTGGTGATACGTCTTTGCTGGTAGGGTGATAACTGGCCACAGCCGAAGCCTCCCGCCAGTCCAGACTGGGACCTCTGCTAGCAAAGCGAGTACTCGCACCACTGTGCCAGCGAGGCTGTCTGTATGACTTTTATATAAAATATTATAGTATAAGAACATAATTAGTTACTGAACCGCATTTCTTATTTCACACGCCTGATTAATTCATTAATCTGATAAAATATATTACAAATAAAATCAAGTATTAACTGATAACTAAGGCATGCAATACTAAAATATAGTACATTGTGTGATGCAAAATTAATCTTTTTGATCTAATTTTGTAAAAGATAATACAGGGAAACAATTTTTGTTAAATTAAAAGTATAGCACAAATGTAAAGGAGGTACTTAGCTAAATTTCGGTATGTTTAGAACAATTTTTTTAAATTTATTTCAAAGAGTTTCATTACTCACACTAATCAAAAGTCATTGACTAATTTAGACTGTTATACTGGCCGATACCTGATTGAACAGGGCATAATTTAAGCGACTTTGTGTCCTATATTTACCAAGGTAAGTGAAATCAATTTATCCGAAACACAATAGCAACTGTTTAGATTTTGAAAAATTTACACTGATTTATAGGGCCTATCATAATTATTCCGGAGTTTTTACGAGAAAGGAAATCTCCATGTGGTTGTGTCTAGCTAGTAATATATTAAATCATAGTCAACTTTTTATAGCGTTTAAAATAAACGACAACACCAATTTTTCAATATTCCATCAGCTGTATTAACCGGTATAATATTAGCATAATTAGGTCGAAACATCCGATGTAATCTGGAATGGGATTGGTTATTCCAGTGGATTCTTCTTATGAACTAGATGAAGCGGCTTGAATACATCCTTTAAAATCACGATAAACTAGACCGACAACAGAAATAATTCAATCCTTATTATTTGTTCACACTCTCATTATATATATATCAAATTTTCAAAATGATAACCGTACAGTACATACCATTAAAGTCATATAATAAATTCGAAGATGTCTTTCTATGTAATGAGTTTAACAAGCTTGTACTAGGTTGTGTTGAAACTAAGTTTATTTTGTTTTATAAAAATAATTTTAGATTTCCAGTGCATTCAAAGTTAAATATAAGTATAAACCTTTCGACTTTATCTTAAGCCTTTTGATTAGGTTCGATTTTCGGCAGAAAAAATTGAGGCAATAGCCTTTTCAGAGTCCGGATTGGTGGAAGGCTTCGGGCGATGCTAACTACTCCACCCTTCCTAAACACGTGCCTCCTATGATGATCAGTAAATTGCCTCTTATGGCTTAACGCGCTTTAATCTTACTGTATCATCACTTGTCATCAGGCTAGATTACAGTCATGCTGTAACCTATCAGGAGAAAAAAATGTACACTGGCCTTCTTACTTATACGAGAGAGGTTTTTTAGAAAATAGCTCAAAGGTTATACACTGTTCCAAAGCGGGTTTTGAGGCTACAAAAAAGAATTACTACCGGGATTTACTGGTGTCCTCATACATATTAGTGGTGCCTGCCCAGGATTCCAATCAGTGACTGTTAACAAGAGTCTACGCGTCTATTCATTGGGCTGTCACGTCACAATGTAGTGTATATATAATACGGACAATTACAATATTCTCCATTGATCGGCGGTCAGCCGTATAAGTTCTAATAACGTATCCTTTTTGTGGTAATCCGCTGAGAAATAAAAACACTTTCGCTTACGAAAGGACCATATTCCTATTACCTCATTGTGTATGTAACAGTTGATAACGTAAGAATATAATTTCCTATAAGTATTTTCTCATTGATGTAGTGGTTAGCATGTTCGGCTACAGACATGAGGTCCTGGGAGGATAATAAAGTTCCCATTAAGATTTTCTTATTATTTGCCCGAAGTTGGGAAGTTGGTGGCGTGCTCCACCCCAGTGCCTCGCGCAGCGCGTTAAGCCGTCGGTCCTGCGCTTAATCTCTCTCCGGTCGTATCGTTTTACGTCATATCGGATTATGAGAGTGAAGGAATAGAGAATGCACTTGTGTATTATGCCTGCCAATCGGAAGTTGGGCAGCGTGGTGGGTACATGCTCTAAAAATCGTCTCTCATATGAGCGAGGAGGCCTGTCCAATAAAGTATATATATATATAGCCCTTTATATGTATGTGTGTATATATATATATAGACTTTTCCATGTATCCGTCCCGTCGAGATATGGGCAAATATGTTACTTATCGGATAAATTTATCAATCTAGATCTGTATACAAACATAAATTGATCAAACCGTTTAGAAGGACTTTACAGTAAGAGAGAGAGAGAGAGAAAACGTTTAATTTCACACAAGATAAAAATAAAAGACAAACTAAGATACTTATTACTATAATATAGCGTGCAAAGGCGGTCTTATTGCTACAATCAATCTCTTCCACACAACCTAGACAATACTTATACAGAAGTATTATGTATAGTATAGAACTTTCATTTAGAAAATCCTAATATATATCTAGATCTAGATCTATCTAGATATCAGTAATTGTATTCCATTTAAAAACTATATTTATTTGAGGTTAAAAGTCGAGCAATATTTTCTGTGATTTTCAAATATAGAAAATTTAGAAATAGATTGAGTTTAGATACTACAGAATCGATACCATTCGCTGGTTTCATTATAACCTGATAAATGATATATATTATATATTTATTCATATTATTATACGTAAGCCCGACCGTACAACATATTGTACGATTATAAGACTCGATTGTACTGTGTACTTTTGAATCGATCCCGATTTTCTACAGAATCGGGTGACCATGCTGATGACACCGAGATTTAATATCATACTCTCTAAATCTGTAATAGTTAGGTTTACACACATTGCGTATAAAAACATTCTAAGTTACACTATGTTTTTTTTTAAAGTTAGTAGTATAAATACCCCTGTTATATTTGTAATAGAAATAATGGATATTTATAATTCACCATCATATCTTCAATAGTTAATCAAATAATTCATGTAACACATTAAGTAAATTGTTTTTCAATATAAACGTAGTGTCCTGCTGTCTCTTGCTATATCATCACGGAGAATTCCAACAATAGTTAATTTATTACAGGTTATCGTATAGTATTTGTGTGTATTTATACAATAGAAATGCTGATACTATTGCGTTTTTCCAGTGTAAATTCATTTCATTACATTCACAAAACGAATCCTTTATCAGTCCATCTATAATATTATTGACGCTTAAATGTGATTTTACGTAATAAGAAGTGACCGTAATAACAGCATAATTAGCATTTTTTTAAATTTCGTAAGTAAACCATGTCCTTTAAGTTACTAGTTTTGAGGTGTGTGTTATTGACATATCGCTGCTTTGTAATTAAAATCGTACAATCCTAATTATCTAATGTTATATATTTTAACAACAGCAAAACTTGTATTTATTATTAAATTAGCTTTTTCGTTTGTGTTACAGTTTTTCCAAAGCAGCGATGACAACGCAATTACGTAGTAACCCGCAAATCCAAAATTATTCAGCGGAACAATAAAAGTTTTGAGAAAAACAGAAAATATGACTTTCGTATTTAATATTTTGTTGCTTAAGAGATTGATATTAGCAGTATAGTCGTGTTTGCTTTGTATTATTAGTATTTAGTCGATATTATATATAATATTTTTATTGTATATATATTTTATTTATGCACCATCCAGCTACTTTCGCACTTTCCTTTTCTTTAAGGTTGTCGGGTAGGAATCGCTGGCTAGATGATAAGACCGCCTTGTTGTACATTGTATGCGCCTTGTGCATTCATAATTTGTCATTATGTTTTTAAGGTGTACAATAAAGAGGGTTATTATTATTCCCTATTGTATGCAACGTTGGCTAATCATCAACTAATTGGGCGTATTATAATTGCTCTAATCGAAATAAATTAAAAATATATAGTGTAATAATGATAAGAAAAAAGGGACACCCTACTGATTTTGTTGTTAGTTGTTTTCTCAGAACAGGACGTGAAGGAAACCTCCTGAGTTTTGATTCTAAGTCGTTCTTTAATATAATCATCAGTGGTATATTTAAAATAATATGTTGAAAAGACTATATTTGACGATGCAAAAGTAATGAAAAAGTTATAAAAAAATTCTGAATTTTAATTTTAATTTGAAGTGTCAAGTTCCAATTCCAATATAAGGTCATTGAAGGAAAAAAAAATTAAAAGTGGGTGCGTATAAAATATACATGTAAGAAGTGAAACTACTTTGGCAAACTATATTAATTTATGGTCTTGTTTATATTTATACGAATCTAATGCTTTAGATTTTCGAGACTTAGAGGGCGGGAAAAAGGGAGATATCTTAGGAATTTAACTGTCATTAAAATATTAAAAGTGTCAAAAATAATTTATTTAAATCTCAAAAAGCCAGTTGTAAATAAAAATGCCACGTGTTTTTTGTCATTATTAGAAATTATTAATTAAATTTTGTTTTGAATTAAAATTTTGAAAAGAGAATTTATGGAATACTTTTATTTTACATTTCATAATAATAGTATATTAAATTATTAAATTACGAGTGGCAAATTAAAATGCCACAAATGAATTAACATATAAAACACTCCAAATCTTCGTGACTCTAATCACGCGTTTCATCCGTAATAATTTTACCGTCATACGCCTAAAGAAGTGTCACTTCAATTAAGTATATTATACATATAAATCATGGTCCCGATGAGTATTACATCACACTAACAGATTTACTGTATAAAACACAAGCCCACCCGTGCGAAATCGGAGCAAGTAATTTTGCTGTATATATAAGGAAAAGGTACGTGGGCTCATGTTCTCTGTCAATGCCGTTCATTTGAATTATAATTAAAAAAACTAGATACGTGACTCACAAAATGGAATTCATGTAACGGTATTGTGCAAAGCGCGAATGATGTAATAATTAAGTAGACAGGGTAATGTACAGTGGGAGGAGAGGGTAAGAGGGGAGAGGAACACACCTTCCCTTTCATTCAAGTATTTAAATAAATACTATTGTTAAATATTTATTCGCGTATTAAAGGTATGACATGCATAGTCTACACACATAAATTAATTAAATAAAGCGTTTACCTTTCAAGAATCGCAATGTAATAGATGATGTTAATTACACTTATATTGCTCTTACTATTAGCGTTATATATCTGCGTTTCAAATGTGTAATTTATTTTTATTGATTGTTTTCTTATTGCATATTTGCACGATATACCAGTATCAAGGAAAAGCTCCTGGCCTTTTTCTTTATACTGTTTTTAAGGGTCTCCTGTTTTTGTAATGTTTTTGATTCTCCTTATAAAACATTTAAAGTTTCATCATTATAAATTCACACTCTCCCTAAACTACTGTATTTATCAATAAAATACTTCTTTATTCATCCACCCAAAATCAAATACTTGTAGTTTTGGAATTTATAATGGATGTTATTTGATGTTAATATAGTTTTAAGTGGGAATTTTGTTTTTGACTACTTTTTTTACTTACTACATAGTTTAAGAATACCTTTTGTATATACAAGTATCTGTACTGTGTGCTATTCAACTCTCGTGCTCCTAAGTATTTAAGGAATAAATTCGAGTTTTACGATTCTGATAGACGGTGTTTAAGTTAAGAAACTTCATAAAACCCAGTTCTATTGTGAATGGAAATTATGGAATGAGTTATCTCTAAGTATTCCCTTATATCTAAATCATTGGAAATATTCAAGAAATAAGTAATGAATCATTACCTGTTTCTATGTTTTTAGTGACGACGACTAATTTTACTAAGTTTTATTTATTTCAGACTAGCAGGAATGTGGCAGATTTCAGTTTTACGAATGATTTTTGAAATGAATTTACGGCAGTACTAAATATCTATAGCTCTTACATTTTGTGACTATTCAATTTCGTCGGGTTGTTACTATTCGATTGATTTTGAACTTTGTGCAGCGGTAATAAAGTGCAAATTGATTCTTTGACATAAGGAACACACCTACATTGCTTAGACAACAGTGAGTACTAGTAATTTATTATGAACTTTATTAATTAGTAATAAAGGTCAAATTGACTCTACATTTATTTAGAAAACGTTTGTATGGGAAACAGAAAAGAGCTGTTTTTAGGATTGTCCCCTGCAATTATTCGATTTTTTTTTTGCCGTAAAAACCATCCTTGCACTTCAAGGAACATTTTAAAAAAGAATTCAGAATCAAAATTAACCCTGGCGTTGTTGAGCTATGCGCTTACGAACACATTTTACGATTAATTTTTATATTATAGGTGTATGTTATCTATTGATTTGTAATCTATATATGTTACGGATTTTATGTATGTAAACGTATTAGTATGTAGGAATATTTGTGTATGTGTATATTTTTTAACGAACACCTACCCTTTTTACTTTAAATAATCTCCCTGACCCTAAAGTTGTCTGGTAGAAGTCCCTAATAAGCGATAAGTTTTGTTTTTTGTATTACTTGTTGAATTTTTGTGATGTACAATAAAGTATACTCTATCTATCTATACTTTATTACCTTGTTCTTTTATAGGACGTAATTCATAAATGTCTTTATTATAATTCATTGACGGAAAATGGAAGTCTTAGATAGTCCAGATAGTCTTTACTTTCCATAAATATAGACAAAAACCTAAAATGTACGTCAGTAACTGCGAACCACCCTGAAAACCGTAGGTCCAACAAAACATTTTTTTTAACATGGCTTGGTCAATTTAGGAATTTGTATTTTCTAATTTATTTATGTCTTTTTGATAGGAAAACGCTTCCGCTGTCTAAAGGCCAAACTATCAGCAAAAACAGACCACCAAGGAAAATTTTAGTTTCTATATGATACCGTGTTGCAGCTTTTAAATTACATTTTAATTTATAACTCTTAAAAGGTTATCATCTTAGACCGTATCATAAGTTACAGTGAG
The DNA here is from genome assembly GCA_015832385.1 of Elymnias hypermnestra. Lineage (NCBI taxonomy): Eukaryota > Metazoa > Arthropoda > Insecta > Lepidoptera > Nymphalidae > Elymnias > Elymnias hypermnestra. The sequence continues at coordinate 5,103,230 of JACTOM010000194.1, read as the reverse complement.
GCGTTATCTTATAACATAAAAAAGTGAACGACATTATTAGTTAAATCAATTTTATTTCATTTTTAGCAGAAGTAGTTGAAACATAGGCAGAATTCGTCAAAACAAAAAAACGGCTTGCCTAATTTATTTGGAACCAATGACACGTGTGCCATGACGCAAATTTCTAGGAATGTTTATGTTAACTGTCATCAGAAAAAAAATTGTAGCTTCATAATGGATTTCAATAGATTTCATACCTTGCGTCTTACAGAATGTGACATTTAATAGCATGAAGTAACCGCGTTATAGATTGGATTCCTCTTTAATTGGTATCCAAGCAAAAAATTATACGATTTACAGGAACAAGAAAGGATTTATGCATTATTTGCGTGTAATTAATTATCTATGCAACTAACATTTAGGTAATTTATAACCTCGAAGCAAAACTCGCGTAAAAAATTGTGCGAAAATAAAGTTAAATATACATTTACCTCAGATTATTCTTTGCAAAACTATCTAACGTTTTCGTTGTTTGTAGGTTGATTTCAAATCATAAAAGTAATATTACGAGTTGTAAAAAATATCCAATTTTTATTCTATAAATTTACAAATATATTTATTTCATTAAGTATACATAGGTATTCACAAAATCAATGGGACATTTTTACGACCCTACAATAGCATTTCGCTATAAAAGTATATGCAAATTGCTTTGGGACGTAGATATTATATGTAGTATCATTTAATGACTATATTTCTACAAAACAGACTTATGTACAACGTCCGTAGTGTTACCACCAATTTTATTACTTTTTGTAGTTTGTCGAGAGGAATCCCTCAAAAGAGAAAAGGGTCCCCCTTTTCGTGTTAAAGATTTTTCAGCAATTTCTTTTATTTACATGTCATGATCACTTGAAATTCTGACCTATATCAATGAGAATTTCAAAGAAAATCATCGATTTGTCAAATTTCTATATTATTACAAACAAAAAAAATTGCGCAACATGTCTAAAATAAAGCAGTTTTTGTATCAAGAACACTAAGAAATGTTTAAATGCTAATGAAACTAGCTATTCCCCGTGTAGTTTTTGATATCCCCGCGTAATTCTAGATATACCTCGTATTGATTAGCAGAGGTCCTGGGTTCGTTCATCCTTTCCAGCAGGACCAGCAGAAACGTACCGCAAAGTAAAAAAATCCGTTCCGGTACGATGTTGTGCAGAAACCATAAGAGGTATATATCCTCTTACTATTAGGTGAGATTACAGTTAAGCAATAAAAATAATACGTAGGAATCTATCAGTACAGTACATCTTAACTGTATTCAGTACAGTAAGGCCATGTTACAGTACTTACATTTAAATACGTATGAAAATCAAGGCGACTTAAATCTACGACACTGACTGATTATAGGGATTTCATGACATATAAACTGTCACAGTATACAGGAAAATACTCCAACACAAATTTTTAATGACATTTCAAGGAAAGGAACAACAATTGTCACATTCCCGGTATTTTATGAGATCAGATATTGTCTACGTGCGTGAAGATGCCGAATGGAATTTCCCGGAATTATTACTTCTACGAAATCTTTTATATATGAATACTTATTCATTATAATTACAGCTTTATCTTAACTAATTTACACAACGAAAAACAAATTTAAATTAATCATTATTAAACAATAGGGGGAGGGGGGGGGGGTTAAAAATACTTTAAATCCTTTTCACAGACTCAACAAACAGGAGATTTTCATAAATTGTATAGATATAAAACAAATAAAATTAAAAGTGCATGCGTACAATGTACACATGTCAGAAGGTAAACTTCTTTGACAAACAAATTTTGAAGCCTTGTTTATATTTATACAAATCTAAAACTTTAGATTTCCTAGACTTAGAGGGAGGAGAAAAGGGAAGATATGTTAGGAATTTGATGAATTTAATTGTCATTAAAATATAAAAAGTGTCGAAAATTAACAAAAAAAAAATCATTGAATCTCAAATGACGCATTGTAAATAAAAATCCCTCGCGTTTTTTTTTTTAAATATGAGAAATGATTAATTAAATATTGTTTTTGAATTTAAAATTTATAAAAGACAATTTATGAAATATTTTTATTTTATATTTTATGAAAAATAGTATATTAAATTATTAAATGACGTGTGGAAAATTAAAATGCCACATGTTAGTAATAAATATTAAAACTACCCAACTTTCAAACGAATTAGCATAAAAAACGCTACACATCTTCGTGACGCTTTCATCATACGCCTAAAAAAGTTTCACTTTTAAAGTTTCAACGCAAGTAAGTCTCTTACAGACTTTGAAACTACATACCCCAAAGGCGACATTGGTTTTAGACCACTAAACTAATTCACCCATTTGAATACATTGCTTGATTTGAAATGTAGACTGTCAATAAGTACGACTTTCGTCCTATTCCCACGGGATCAAGAGCTACGCGGGGATCAGACAGTAAAATATAACTTAACGGTCTCTTTTACAGATAAATCATTGTTGAAGATAATACGTTCTATTGGAAAAAATAAAAAATAAAGGTGTAACTATATAATACTGATTCAAAAAGAGTTTGGAGGTTTTATGAAAGTAATACATACATACATAGCATCACGCCTCATTCCCATAGTGGTAGGCAGAGACAACATCCTTCAACTTGCCACGATCCTTGCATATCTCCTTCCCTTCTTTCATTCTCATTAAACCTTTAATACAAGTTCGTCGGTTTCAAGTACTCTTGACATGGCCGTTATTTAAAATGTCCTGGATTTGGTCCAGGAACGTTCGCTTTGGTTTTCCCCTTCCAACTTTCGCATTTCCTTTCATTCATTCTCTGTACATGCCCAAACCATCTAAGCATACCTTTCTCAGTTTTAGTCTTTCTCTTATCACACTATTTCTTACTCTGTCACTCAGTTTTAATCCACACATACTTCTCAACGCTGTTATCTCTACCGCGTTTATTTTACTTATGTCATTCTTCTGCCATACTCAACTTTCACTACCGTACATAAGTGTTGGCACCAAAACTCCTGCATGCACTGCCAGTCTGGCCTTTTGAGACACCATCTGGCTATCCATAAAGGCGTGCAGAGCACCATTTGCCATATTCCCTGTATTCACTCTCCTTTCCATATCACTTTCACATGTTCCATCTTTTGTAAATTTAGATCCCAAGTGTACAAACTTTCTTTAACCTCTTCCACTTGTTCCCCATATATCAAAATATTGCCATTCATCATAGATTCATCTCGTTCAAAAAGCATAACTTTCGTTTTGTTTACATTCACTTTCATTCCTTTCCCTTTCAAAGCTTCATTCATAATATTTAGCATCTCCTGAAGCTCGTTAGCGGATGACGCAAGTATTACTTGATCATCAGCGTAGAGTAAACATTTGATGAGTAATTCATTCATTCTTAACCCATACATACATTCTTTTAAATCTGTCAAACATTTATCCATGAAAAGGTTGAACAGCCATGGTGACGCAACACATCCCTGTCGAACACCTCTTTCGACAGGAAACCACTCCGTGTACGCTCCGTTTATTCTGACACAGGCACTAGAACCCTCATAGAGAGACTTCAATGCTTGGATCAGACAACCGCTCACCCCATACGTAGATAACGTTGACCACAGCTCATTCCTCACCACTCGATCATAGGCCTTTTCTAAATCTACGAAAGCACAATAAACTTTTTGGCGTTTAGCCAAATATTTTTCTGTTATGCAGCGTAAAGACCTGATCCGTACATCCCATTCCTCTTCTAAATCCCGCTTGCACGTCCCATATTTTCTCATCAGTTTCATTAATCACCCTTTCAATCAATATATTTGCATACAATTTGCCGACGACACTAAGAAGGCTGATACCGCGGTAATTTTTAAAAATTCGTGTATTTAGTAAATTTGACAACCAACGATTATTACAATATTACTTAGTTACAGTAATTTTACTTTAGAAATGAATTGACGTCAGTCTATATGCAACATAATCGAAAAATGTAATATTAATTTGTCATCAGATTTACACATATTTGCAACGTTTCATGTTAAACTTTATATGCATTTGCAAGTGAAATTTTTATACGCAATTGATTTGAGTAAGTGTTTCATATCAACTTAATTGGTGTTCATTTTTTTCTTATGTTCAGCTAACTAAGCGAAAACGCCTAATGTGAATCACGTGGGATATTTAATAGTATACGAGTACACCGAGATAATACTCAGATCACGACGAAAAAAGGGGTTTATCCAAGGACATTTGTTTGAATTTAAAACGTTATAGTCTTTAATTTTAACTACAGATGTGGATTATATTCGAGAGAGTGAGAGCCCTCGCTCGGTTAGCAGAGGCCCTAGCCTGGATTTCCATTTAGTCAAGTTCTGGACTTCGGCCGTGGCTAGTTACTGCCCTACCAACAAAGAAGTTATATTTTACCAAGTTAACGCGATTCCACCTTAGACTTTAGCATCACTAACACAAGCTAACCTGTCAGCAACAAAAAAAGTATTTAACAATGACCAGCAGTTATTGTTAATTAGTCCTTAAATGTTGTATGTTATATTAATATGGTAAGTAGCCCATTAAAGTCCCACGGTTGGGCACAGACCTCCTCACTTATAGATATGAGAGACGGTTTTTAGAGCATAGGCCCACCACGCTGCTCTACTACAGATTGGTAGTCATAGTGCACAAGTGCATTCTCTATTCCTTCATTCTCATAGTCCGATGTGACGGGAATCCGACTAGACCGGAGAGAAATCAGGAGTAGATCACAAAGCCAACTTCTCAACTTCGGGCAATTATTTAGAAAATTTTAATAGAAAACTCAATATCGGTTTTTGAACTGACTAGACCTGGGACTCGAACCCAGGGCCTCGTGTCTGTAGTCGAACATAATAACCACTAAACCAATGAGGCAGTGTATATTAATCTGAAAACAAAATAAATTTTAATTTGTAATTGGTGTACTTATTGGGCTGAATTTAAACAGCCTCTCTGGCGTATTGGTGCGACTACTCGCTTTGCTAGCTCGTCTGGACTGGCGGAAAGCTTTGGCCATGGCTAGTTGCCATCAAAGAAGTACCGCCAAGCAAAGAGACTTGTGCTCCGGTACAATGCCGTGTAGAAACCGTAAGAGGTAAATTGCCTCTTACAAGAATAGTGCGCTTGCTTTTTAGAATGTATTATTACTTATCAACAGGATTGATCACGACCAAGCCCTAACCCGTCAGCAAATAAAAACTTTAATTATTACGGTCGGCATCACTATTATCAGTTATAGTTAGGGAAAAAGGTAATACTGTAGCTATTACAAATTTGAAAAATACATAAACCGGATTACTTCTTTTGGAAACGTTAGACTTTTCCGAAGTATCGCTGTTTTTAAATAAATTACTAACAAATATTGTCCCATTTATTCAGTAAGTTATTTGTAAAAAAATATCTCTTGATGAAATTTGTCAAATTTAATGAAAAGCAATGAGTAGCAACAAAGTATAAAAGTCGTAAAAGATATTTGTTTAAGTTGATTGATTATATATTACTTATTTATTAAGAATATCTAGTTTCCCTTCGGGTCAATCTGTTTTTACATGAAGGATTACTGCAATTAACGACTTTCCTTTCTCAACCTCGAATATCACTTAATATCCGCCTTGCGAGTGTCCTAATTTATATATAAAAACAAAATACCATACTTTTGCACTCCTAACAAAAGTTGTAAGGAAAAGCTTACAGAAATTTAGCCTGTTGAAATTCTTTTCAAGTTTCAAACTTAACATTGAATAATATTACTGAGAGATTGAAACGCCCCGACATTTAAATTTGTATAAAAATAGAAAAAACTTTGTCATTCATTTGAATATACCCTCAACTGCTATAAGAATTGCGTTTGGTCCGTATGTCCATTTAGACGACAGATAAACAAAATTGTAAGTCATTCTAAAAGCATTAATGGAGTTAATTTACTAGAATTCTCCAGTGAGAACTATTTAGCATACAAGCTGTTTGTCATTTAGAAACAGATTTATATTTTGATTATTTTAATAATCTTTTCCTCTACTATTTGTAGCAAAAAGGTGAACACTATTTGTTATTCTTTTAACTAAAGTCATGCAATTTGCAGTTTAATCTATATTTCAAAATTAATCATACATCACATATGCCACCTCTTTAGGCGCATGTGGGTAAAATTTTTACAGATCAAGCGCGTGATTAACGTCACGAAGTTGTGCAGCGTTTTTTATGCTAATTCGTTTGAAGGTTAAATAGTTTTTCATTTATACAAATAACATGTGGCATTTTAATTTATCACTCGTTCATTTAATAATTTAACATACTATTTTTCATAAAATATAAAATAAAAATATTTCATAAAATTGTCTTTTATAATTTTAAATTCAAAAACAAAATTTAATTAATAATTTCTAATATTGACAAGAAACACGTGGCATTTTTATTTACAATTCGTCATTTGAGATTTCCATAAATTATTTGTATTAATTTTCGACACTTTTAACATTTTAATGACAATTAAATTCAGTAACTAACCTAACAAATCTTTCTTTTTCCCTCCCTCTAAGTCTCGGAAATCTAAAGTTTTAGATTTGTATAAATATAAACAAGGCTTAATAATTTGTTTGCCAAAGAAGGTTCACTTCTGACGTGTACACATTCTACGCACGCACTTTTAATGTTTATATTTATTTGAAGTTGTATATGAAACAAAGTTTTGTAACTATATTTGGACAAATTGGTTTCAGCTTTAAATGTTTAATTTACTTAAAGCCAAAAGCATAACTGTCAAGTGATTAAAAGCTTGGAAATATATTCGTAACTAGTCACGACAGTAGTGTTTACATTTTTTTGAAACATATAAATATTTTCCTGTACATATACATATGATGGTATCGCTTTATATAGTTTTGAAGCCTATACATAAAATTGAGTCCCTATTTCCCTATGTCTCGGCATCACGAGTGAATGCTTGGACTTATTGCACTAATTCTTTCATTGCTGGATTGGTTATGGTCAGGACAAAGTTCTTATGAAAAAAACAATTAAGAAAGTTGCGTACAACATGAGAAATTCTAAGAAAATTGAACATCCATAGTAACTTTCCTAAAGTAACCTTCTTAGTGCTTTGCTTAATAAAAACTTTTTAATGTAACCTTATGGTGTTTGACACAAAACTTAAGTATTCATATAATAACCAGAAAACAAAACAAATAATGTTGTTATTAGATTAAAATAACAGAATAATCACTATGTTTTTGAATTTTGCTTATTAATTAAACCAATTCGAATTCAATGTCCATAGCTAACACAGAACCAATTCTGTCGAATCAGTAAAATATAAAACCTTTAACGAACAGAGTCAGAGTAAAACCTTAATGGCATAACAAAATTCATGACTGGAAAATTTTGTTCTTGACTTGCATTAACGATTGAGTTTCAACGACCTCTATTGCACAGCAGAATATTATTGCTTATAATACAAAAATTATGATTATATAGATTGCCGCGTGTAGTTGACGGGTCAACACAAAATTTAACTTTAACGTATTTGAATCATAAACGAAAAAATTGTATATGTCATGAAAAAAATTGCTTTTGTAGATCGAAAAACAGCATAAAGTCTATTTTATTCATTATTTTATTATACCCTAAGTCATATATCACAGAAGCAAAGTTAATATCAAAAATAGGTATTTTCCTTTCGTTTTAGATCATAATTAACACTTACCATCAAGTCACATCACAGTCAAGCGCTAAGCTGTTGGCTATAAAAAAATTAATCTTTCATTAGGCAATAAATTATGTAATAGTGTTGTAAAAAACCTATATTAAATTATAAAACCCAGACCCAGAGGGTGCTTAGTCAGATAATCTGTCCGGTTACTAACTAATCATGCGGGTAAGCGACCCCGGGTACCTCGAGCTGTTACTACCGCTCTACACTATCCTCTCCGCGGCAGTAATGTCCTAATCCCAACCCAAATACCCCCCGTAACTCCCTTTCTTGAATTACCGACAATTCCTATTTATAACATCCCACCGACAAATGGCGGTATATCCATTCTCCGCTGGCCTAAATGCCACAGACCGATAACGGGCAGCAGCGTTATCGGTGCGAGAAGGTCAGCACTGCGATCACCANATACGTACAGTATTGGTTGCTCATTGTTTAAAGTACCAGTTTGTAAAAATATACTGGAATTCTTTTATGGAATTATATATATACCTTACACGTTGTTTTACCCGCATATTTCCTTATTACGTAAAAATATAAGGATAAAGTAAGTACGTACTGACGTTGCGATAGGAGCCAATTTGGTAAATTTCAAGTTCAACTAAGTAGTCGGAAACTGTTAACGCCTTTTCCCCTATCTAATGAAAGCGGTTTAACTATATATGTTCATCTGTTGTCCTTATACCACAAGGTGGGATCGGCACAGCATGTTTCCTTTTACCAGTTCACTCTATCAGCTGTCATTTCTACATTTTAAATCACTCTTCCTTTTTCACACAGTTCACCACATTTTTTTTGGTCGTCTTCTCCCGGCCATGCCCGTTACCATCATACTTAGGGCCCTCTTGCATACGTGACTATCCTCGTTTCTCATGACGTATCCATACCAGGACAGCCTTCCACTCAGTCTGATCTAGGTCTATAAATTAAAATAAATTTTCCCCTTGAATTTGAGGGGCTTTCGGCCATCGCAAATTGTTCTCGAGACCTGCAGCCACTTCATCCAACCTGCATTTATCCTGCTAGTAACATCGCGTAGTAACTGATATATATTGGATCATTTTTTTATTTTATACAATACTAGCTGACCCGGCAGTCATAACTGTATTTATTTTTTGTACATTTTGGTAGAAGAAGGGTGAAAATTTAGGGTTATGTGTATTTTTAATGCTATATCATGAAAATAATAAAATAACAATAACAAATAAAAAAAACGAAGGAATAGGCCACCCCTACCATTTAGGGATACGAAAAACAGATGTTGACCGATTCTCAGATCTACCCGATAAGTCCACAAAAATTCATGACAATCGGTCGAGTCATTTCGAAGGAGTTTGGCAACAACCACCGCGATACGAAAATTTTATGTATTAGATGTATAGATTTACAGTAATACAATATAGAATATTACATCAAACCCTAGCTGGTCCAAGTTGTTGGAGTAAATGTAAAGAAATGCAGGTAAATTTTTTGCGCAGACATTTTCAGGATATCGTTTTTGTACGTCTGTATTCGCTTTGCTAAGTTTGCGCATTTTTATGTTTGTTTCGTAAGTTCATCCATCCATTCATCAACAATGAATTTTTCATGCACTCAAAACGATTTGACCACAACTCTGTTTTTAAGTACCGATTTTTTGCATTTACACTTTTTTCCTATTCATATAAATTTGTGAATAGTGTTAATTCGAAATCAATACATTCTTTTATGCTTAAGGTCCTTCGAATCAAGTCTGTCTATTTGAAATAGATCTAACATCTGTTCAGAAGTTTGATTCTACCGAGAAAATATCGACTAGAAACTCAGTAGTCACTCAGTAATAACAACTTTTATATCAATGACATTTTACATGTAAATTGCAATTTTAAAATTGCTAACAGGTTAGCGCGATCTTACGTTATGGTGTAAGTGATAATACTATCGTATCGGAACATAATTTCAATGCTTAGCGTGGTTACTAACTAGAGCCAAAGGTTGCAATCATTTCTGACGTAGAAAAGACAATTTCCTAAATTTGTTCTGTCGGGAATCGTACCTGGGATCTCTGCTAGTAAAGCGAGTAGATACTTGCACCATTACACCTTCGAGATCATGAAAATTGCCCCTATGAAACTGTATTCTAATCCCAGTATTTCTCCCCTCGAAATATTCTTCACAATATAATTTGCTTTAGGTGTAAGAGATCTAAAAGTTACTTATTTTTCCTTTTGTCGCTAGTAAATGCATTTATGCACCCAGAGTGTAGGGTTGAGAGTACTGGTCTCGGCAAGGGAGGACTAAAGCCTCGGGAATCCTCTTTTTCGATTATCTGAGGATCACTCGCCCATTCCTCTCTGATGTCCTGGATGAGTCCGACTGAGAATTGGAATGATATAGTGTAGGCAAGATAAGTCGCAGCCTGTTAACGTCTCACTACTGGGCACGGTCCTCTTTATTCGTAGTAGGCGGGGATTTTCAAGCACAGTCGTAGATCTAGACCTAGGCAGCTACTGCATTACAGGTTGGTAGTATGCAGGTTCCCTCGTGACGCTTTCTTTTAGCGAAAAGCACATATTACAGCATCGATAAATACTTTACTTATATTAGTTGGGCGTGTTCGATTGAAAATCGTACTGATTCCAACCATTTATCGGAGCTACCTTTATTATACACGTGTCTAAAATATTGTGTGTTAAACATAAGGGCAAAGATCTTATGGTTGTGAAATTTTGTATTTAGTCGCTAATATAATGTTTAAGCGTCAAATATAAAAATAGTACGGACAAATAATAATAATAATTTATCATACACGTACCAGAGGTTTTCATAAACATTGCTTAAGGTGTTTTTGCATTTTATAGAAAAATATTTAAAATATGCAATATGCTTCAGCAGCTAGGAGGTCAGACAATCGTCATGTAAGGTCTCAATATTTGACTACTGTTTATAGTATCATAATTTACTACGTGCACCCGGAATGTAAATTAAAAATTTCCACCTGTTATTCGGGCTATTCCTAGTAATAGCTTGACAAATTTTGACACAGCTTTTATTTGAGGATAATTTAAAGAATAATTTCGGTTTATTTCAGCAACAGAAAAGCATCGAAATGAAACACCTGATGCGAGCTATGAGTCTCGCCATAACGGCTTTGGTGGCTCTCAATTTACCAGTACTCCTCAACCGGTTCTAATACGACATGCGATTGATGGACAAAAAAATTGAAGCGTTGCAAAAAAGTTTCACTTTTAAAGAGATTTGTCGCAAAAAGTTTAAAATTTGAAAATTGAAAAGACTGTATTTCCACGTTTCAGCAATTTTAACCTTTTCTATGTGTTAAATATTTCAGTCCTTCATATTTGCGTATAAAAGCTATCTTATATAATATAAGTCTTTGTTAAACAATTACAGTTAGTATTATACACATAGATATAAACGCACATACTTCATTTCTTATTAATCTTTAATCAGATACTGTATAACCACACATGACCCCCTACCGTTCGACTATTGGCTAAACAACTTCTAATGATCAACTCATATTTATTAAAGTAATTGCTCCCCGTTGTGACTCTTTCAACTATAATTATTGCCAATTTTCTCATACCAACATTAATATGTCTAACTAACTGTAATATACGTATCGTAATATTTTGTGACAGGGTTTTCCTTTAAAAATATTAGATATGATTCCAAATTTGATGACCATGAGAGAGGTGTCAAGTTAATTAATCGCTGCTTTGGATAAAGAATCACAGAATCCATAATTTTCATTATTTTATTTAAAACTACAGCAGAATCTAGAATAGTTTACATTTTCTTGTATTGTTGTCAAACAGATCCTCTGTAAAATTAGCTTTTTTTTTAATTCTGTTACTATTTTTCCAACGCAGCGAAGTGTTTCATAACTACTCGTTAAATTGCTTATCTACATATTAAATTTCTAGTTAAAATCACTTACAATTTCTGAGATTCCGTGATGAATCAATGAATGATATTTCGCTTTTATCTAATCGGATAAAACACTATTCAAATTCTTAAGATATCTAACAGTTGTTATAACTTGATTAAGCGCTGACTATGACGTTACAAGAGACAGTAAAGCAATGACGTCATTAAGATATGGTAAATATACACATAGTAACAACCGCCACATAGTAACAACAACACGAAGGGTTACATTATAATGTACGTTATAACATAACATAATGACGACGGCAATAAAAGAGACAAGTTATTGTCGTAGTAAAACGTTTAGATAACATTAAATTTTCGGACGCAAAGTGTAAATAAGAGTAGCGCTTTCCACGTTATATCCATAAACAGCTTCGAAATTTCACTATATGTGTAAAAATATTTTAAAATGAGTCTATTTCTTTGCCATTATACCAAAATAAATTTATAACGTCAAGTGTCGTGCACTAAAAGTTAAAATTAATTTGAACTAGAGAGTATGAACTAATAGTAGGAATTAAAAAAGACTAAGATAAGTTTCAGAATGCTTATCAATTATGTATTTATATAAACGTCTTAGGCGAACACTATAATAATTTGTGGTGACTGAAGATTAATATTATAATTATAGCACACAATACGTGACGCAGCGAGACTATGTTTAGCTAATTATTCTCTGTCTCTTATCCGGATTATCTTTATTAGTTAATCGCAAAGCAATTGCGGTTAATGGGTGCTATGATACAGAGCTTTTTGGCTTAAGTATTGATATATTAAAAATATCAGAGTTTCGTCCGTATAACCGCCAAGTGAAGAATGTTTTCATATAAAAAGTAGGACATATACTCGTATTTTCGGCTGGAAGGTTTGGGCAGTGACTAATTACCATAAGAAAAGGTAAGTAACAGCCCATGAACGTCCCATTGCTAGACATCGGCCTCCTTACTTATATGAGAGTGTTTTTAAGGCACAGACCCATCACGATGCTCCACTGGGGATTGGCAGGCATAAAACACTAGTGCCTTCTCTGTCCCTTCACTCTCATAGTCCTATGTGACCGCATTCTGACACTCGCGAAGAGAGATCAGGCGCAGGACCGACGGCTTAACGTGCTCTGCGAGGCACGGGGTTAGATCACACCGCCAACTTCCCAATTTCGTGCAAATATTGAATAAATCTTAATAGAAAACTCAATATCCATTATGAATTAACCCGACTTGGTACTCGAACCCAGGAACTCAGATCTGTAGTCGAACATGCTAGCCACTAGATCCATGAGGCAGCCAATTACCATTCTACCTGCTAATATGTGCCTCTAAGCGAAAACTTTGCTCTCCCATTCGATGCTGTATAAAAACCATATGATTTACCTTTTATCATAAGCTCTACCAGCAAAAAAAATCAGTTTGACCACTATTGAAGAACTCCACTTTCAGGTCAATATTTGTACTATTTGATTCACAAAGATTTCGTGCCTTAGTCTAATTTCATTCTGTGATTTTAAAATCAATCAGTATAGGAACACGACCTTGATAGTGTAACAGTCAACGAAGCAACCTCGTAATATTCTTAAATAAATTTGCGTCTTTGATTGATCTCAGTTCTCTGTTATGATTAAAGATGAAGAATAGTTGGTACAATTACTAAATTTTCTTTACGCCATATAACTCAGTTCAAGCTGATGATTACACTAAACATAATTAAATACACCGCAGATGCATAAAAAGCTGCGGAAGAGAAGTAGATCAAATCTATAATTACAGAAAACAAAAAAAGATATTTACCTTTAATTTCGCATTCACGAATTTCTTAGAATCTCTTTAAGATGAATACGTGCTTGAACATAGAACATCTAGATTAGTACAATCTTACGGGTAAATTAGACGATATTATAATATGTTTTGAACCCTAGATTTAGAGGTTACCGACCTCGTATTAAGATCTGATATTGTTTAAAGTAAATTAGGCACACAATTTCGGGATCCATTTAACAGTATAGTTATTGTCTTTGTATAACCTTGTGATTCTTGTTTGTTACATGTTTTTTTTCTCCTTGTACTTCTATTAGACATGCTAGGGCTATCATTAAATAGGTATAATTAATATAATTAAACTCTAAAAACTGATCCGAAAGGATAAGTAAAAAATATTAGGTTTTAATGTCGCTTGCAATTGGAGAAATATTTTCCAGTGGTTGAAATTACGCCTATATACCTTTATTTTATTAATTGTTAAAGACGTAACTTTCCATTGTATAATAAAAAAAGATTTTTACCCTCTTTAGTAATTGTAAATAAAAAATAACGCATATGAAGCCACAATAAAGGACTAGGCGTGAAATATAATGCTAATGTAAAACGACCTAACACCTAATCTACTAAATTAAAGACATATTTTTTTTTTTCATTTTTATGTAGAGTTTAGAACTAGGGAAATAAAAAAAGGAATATCAAACAATTTCTAAAAGATAAATCCAAAAATTTTGTTCATAAAAAACACGCATGTTATTTGTAGTTTAGTTTCGCTGTTGAGTGTAAAAGATATGATATTTTTCCTTATACTATTAATTTCATTAAATATTTTTATATTACCTAGTTATTAGTACTCTTTGAAAATTGCTGTTGCTATGTTATAATATAATTGTACATATTTTTTACATATGACATACTTTTATAGAGTAAAAATTGGGTCATTAACGAGCTGTTGTCAGAACGTTTGTTGCAAAAAATAATAAATGTATACGTGTAAGTCGTCCTCTGTAACGCTTCATTGCCAAAACATCGTAACAGATTTTTTCGTAGAGTTGACAGTATATATGTAATCGTTAAAGTTATTTGCCCCGCCTTCAGCCATTTCTAAAAGTAGTCGCGTTAGGTCGCTTTTGTATAGCCAAGACGAAACAGAATAATGTCCGGCATACGCCCACGCTATTAGGTATCAATAAACGCCATTATAGCGATATTTCAATATTGGATCACGCCCTAAGATTAGTAGAAATGAAACCAATTAATATCAACGCTAGATATACAATTATATATAATACATCAATAGTGAATATAGCTTAATTTGAATAATAAATAATATGCCTCGCTTCGATATTTAATTGAACTAATTTCATTGCAAATTTATAAAGTGTCTACATTTTCAAACGTTGCGAAACTTTTCATGATACCTGTAGGTATAAGAAAATGAATTTACGTAAAAACTATACAAATAAGAACGTGTATACAACTAATTTAAAAATTAGACACGCTTATTCCTACATTAAACCACCACACACCATATTTAGCGGAACACAAAAAAAAATATATATCAGTATCATATAAGGTTGATTCTGATATCAAACCTTCATTTTTTGTTTTTTTTTTATGTTCCGCTTAATATGCCGGTGTGTATATTAAATTACGCTGTCACTATATATCTCAAATTTTTAATCTAAACTAATATTATAAAGAGGAAAGATTTGTGTTTTTGTATGTATGTATGTATGTATGTATGTATGTATGTATGTATGCATGATTGTTCTTGTTCTGATGATTTGATTCTGTGACAGCTGTCAAGCTGTCACAGAATCAAAAAGCGGCTGTTCCGTATTAATTTATGTTTTTTATTATTAATTTAAGTGTAATTTGTTGTGAAAAGTTTTCCTTAGAGGTCTTTTGTAAAATCTACTGATATAAGGACAATGATTTATGTTATGTGCTATAGTACTTTCTCAAAAAAAAAGCAGGGATCCCTAAATAACTTAAAGTGTGAAAAAATTGGTCACAAAAATCTGTCATCGCGTGCGCTGCGAAATCTATTGAAGATAGAACAAAAAAATGTTTTACATTATTAAATAACGTATTAATATCTACAAAAAAGTCTGCGATGCCATATATCTAACTACTATAGTTATGCCACTATTACTACTTATTTGCATTTTTAAATTTGATAAAAGTGCTGGCAATAATCTAATCACTCTGTAATATCATATTAAATGATATTTTATTTTATTAATGACCGTTTCAATACTAGTAAATTATTAAAGTGTGACATTCCATTCAAAATGTGATTATAAATGTAAGTGTCTATCTAAGAATCTGAAAGGAAGTGATTAAAAACTAAGGGAAATAAAACTTTTACGCTAACGGAAATCAGTCTTAGCCCAACTTAGTACTTTCCACTGCCACAAGATCTATATCAACGCGGGTGAAGCCGCGGGGCGTTGGTAGTCGTTAATAAAATCCTTTTTTATCCATCCACTCAAGCCCAAACACATTTGTTTAAACTTATAGTGGATTGATGACACTTAAACTTAAATTTCTCGTTCTGGCATACAAAAAATCATTTAGTAAAATTTAGGAAAGACTTGAGTTATTAAATAATTTTATTACGTTAATTAAATTTATAAAACAAATACGCAATAACTCTGGTAAGCGCTAGATCTAACGTTTAGTGGCTATCTCTGAGATAATTTTCAAGTACACTGTGACGACACGACACACCCACGTTCTTCGCAGCTGTAGAGAGGTAGCCAGTCGATGATATTAAATATTTCTATATTAAGTTAAATACTTCCAAAGATAAAGAAATTGGTCATTAAAAGACCTATTTTAAGGCCACATCCCCTAGTCAAAATGACATTCCAAGTACGATAACGCTACGTTGAAGGACTAGGACACTACAATTTGATCATGTGATCAAGTGACATATCGATATGATACGCCATTCCCATATCCTCTTTAAGCGTTTTACTAGCGCTAGTGTACATAAAATGTCATCTCACAATTGATCACATCTACAATTTGATCGCGTTAAGATTGCAGTGAGTGCATTCTTAACGCGAACAAACTGTAATAAACTTTGCATGCCATACCAAATTATAATATTATATTTTCTTATTATTTTTTCTTACATCTCCTGATAAATATCGCTGATATATTATTATTATTTTAATGTGCACGTATTATGTTTTAATTAAAACATGATTATTTTGTATCGTTATGGTCATATCATAGTTGGCTTACTATGCAATTGATCTGACAATTGTTTTATTTTATTTTCTTTTGTGACAACTAAAACTTTAAACATCAGGCTATGATTTAATTTATAAAATACTCGTATACCTAAAACGTTCTTAAGGTTCTCTTCTATTTCGTGATTAACTATGAGAGCTGCGCCTAATCTAGCACATTAAAGGCTTCACCTTACTTCGAGTACAGTCCAGAATTATTGATCAAGCCTTCATCGTCACTGACTTATGTTGTAAGAACCGACATCTTTAATAATGATCTATTAAATCTTACAGAAGGCATATTTTTTAGTACCTGAACCCGCGACTTCTTTCTTCACTGCAACCTACAAAATTATATATAAAGTAACAGCTGAGTTTATCGCCGAATTCTTCTCACCGGAAACAATTTTCTAAACCGGTGACAGACAGTAAATTAAAAATATAAATAATAGAAGTGGTACAATCCTGGTAAAAAGCTGCTGAGTCTGTATAGTTTAAGACAGGGATGAGGCATGTCGGTGATAGGGATGGCTATAACAGTTTCATCGTATTCATGATAGTAATTGCAATATTTCATTTGTTTGTAACTAGCAAAAGTTAATAAAGAAGCTATGAATATATTTTCTTTATTGCTAATGAGAAGATAACGTTTGCCTTGCCTGATTAGAAGTGTTAATACAGCCTAAGATGCAATCCTATAAAGAGATAGTTTACCTCTTATTTTTTTCTATACTGCATCGTACCTGAACGCAAATTTAATATTCTTAAAGAGATAACTTGCAGATTAGAATGAAATTACAAGAATGAAATTGAAATTTTTATATATATTTATATAACCGTCAAAAATGTTATCAGAAACAAGAAAATGTAAGGCATCGGTTTTAAATTGATGTTATACCATTTAGATTATAGTAAAGTTATCGAGTTAAAATTTGATACTACCCCATCACTATCAACATGAAATAAATGAACAAAGTATTATAAGTACGTCATCAAACGCCAGCGGTTAATGGTGATAAAAAGTTTATAAGTTAATTGAAGGACATTGTCGGTGACCACTCAGGTGCAAGGATGCAAATCGTTACTTCATTAGAAGTTAAACACGTTTCCATCTTGAATTATATTATCACTCATAATTAGATGAGTCAAGCATTAACTCGTGAAGTTAAACCCGAATACATTTATTCTAATATCTAAAACTGCCCTTTGTAATAAAAAATGTTCGTTCTGAAATTGTAACAATTAAAAAAATTGTAATATTATGCATAAGAACTATTAAATATTTTAAATTTGTTAACATATTTTTTTAAACATAATGTTTTATATTTTAGTTATTTCTTATTCTTACCATATCTTTGTTTAAACAAAAAATATTGTCATGCAATAAATATTCTTGCTTTTAAAACAGGATATTAATTGGCTTATAAGAAATTTGTTTAATAAGATAAAAATACTTATACTGTTTAAAGTATCTTTTATACCCCGAATATTATTTTCTGTATGCATTACGAAATGTTGAAAAGATTTATTACAGTAAATGCCAAAGAGGATTATTAAAAAAAATTATACAATATATTTAACTTTACGAATAAATAAAAGTTAAAAATTAGGGTCAACATAAGACAATGCAATGAAAATCTTAGCTTAAACTTTAAGAATACATTAACAGCAGGGATTAATTTAATATGATAAAATTTTCCTCTTACCAAAAAACAAGTTCAGTTCAACGCTCGCACTGGCAAATACAAAAGATTTTGCATGCAATATCAACAATATATCAGCGATCGAATTCTAATAATGCTGAATAATTAAAAATCGATAAGGTGTGTAGTCGTGCGACACTACTGTCAATATTGTCGATATTTCATTCTTTATAAAACTATAAAGCACTGATAATGTACCTTCTGAGGCACTCCTCGTCGCCGCATTCGGTTTTGCGCGATCGCGAACAATAGACGTATATTTAACCGAATTTTTTTTATCGATATCTACGCTTTTTGAGTGTACGCGTCACTATTTTCAATCCCTACATCCCGCGTTGTATTTTCATACCTACCGACAATTAACTACTTTTTTTCTCGTACTGAAGACGAGGCTATACCTTTGCCTTTCCCATTAAACAAATAATAGAATATTATAAAATAAACTTTTATTGGACACTTTTCCGCCCTTTGCATTGTTATGTATCTGTGAACACGTCGTGCCCTTTTACACATACATATTTTTTGAACAAAATGATAAATGTGTCTCGAATACAATATTTCATGTATTTTGCTATAAAGTAAACGGTCAAGAGGACTTAAGTGCAACGAAAGAGTACCAGTGTAATAGGTAAGTAATATTTATTTAAGGAAATTTAAAATTACTACTCTTGCAATAAGACCGGTTTTGGCATGAAATATGCGATTAAGAGTGAAATTTTAAATACAAAGTGCATTATACATATTACAATTGTGGTTACAAAATTCTTTATTGCTTTTAAAAATACGACATTCTTTCAGTCGCGTGATTTGATACAATACTTAGAATGTGGTTTCAATTGAAGTTGTCTTAACCAACATTTCATCAACCACTCCGATATGACGGTCATATTCATTAAACGACGCGTAAAATCTAGTAGTTTACTGTGACATATTTATTGTATATTTGAAGACGTCTGCTGTCTAGTAATCAGCTTTTTCGGCTACAGACATGAGGTCCTTGATTCGAGGCCCGGGTTGGGCGAATTCATGGCAGCGTGCTCCGGCCCCGTGTCTCGGAGAGCTCGGTCAAGCCGTCGGTCCTGCGCCTGATCTCTCTCCGGTCGTTTCGGGTTGCTGTCCGATCTGAATATGACAGTGAAGGAACAGAGTGCACTCGTGTTTGCGCAAACACCTGTGAACTATATGTGTATGTATAATATCTCCTTCGCAAATGGCCAATGGCTGCATGAGATTGACGGCCATGGCCGAAATAGGACAGGAGACGATTATGGTTGAACATACCAAATAAGGCAAATCTGATAAATAATATACCTCCGGCAAATCAGTTTAAAGTATAATTTTAATCTTAAAGTTTGGGAGAGAAGGCGCTGTAATTAACACGATGGGTCTAAGACTCACAGACGCTAAATGCAAACTGGCTTACCATTATTCAATGGTGCGTTAGATTGCAAAATATTTTTGCTTTGTTCTTTAATAAAATTTGCAAGCTAATTTTCTAGATTATCTTATTATGGTAATTTAGTAAAAAGGCCGCTCTCGCTCTTGTACACTTAATTTGTAGTTATTTAAACAAAAAACAGATTAACCCGCCACTTACATATGACACATATATTTATGCTTGTTAAAACGTTGCCAGTCGTAAAAATATGGGGAAACTGGAAACTTCTAATCTACCTAAATACACGTAGAAAATTTCATCAAAATCCGGCCAGAAACTTAATTGGACTTCGACTAAAATTCTAAACGGCTGGAATGCCATTGCGGATTTTTCTTTAGATCAAAAATGACAAAATATCTCTCAATGCATTTTTTTTTGTTATATACAGATTAGCTGATACCTCAAAAGCAAAATAATTTTATGCAACACTTCGAACTATCATTGTAATATTGCAACCGATACACACAAAGCCTTGTAATCATAAACCTCAGTTTATCTATTTCGGTAAAGCGCTTGAAAATTCGTGCTGAAGTTTTGGAGTTCATCTCGAAACACACGTGCACACGTGGTGGAGGACATAGTTTTACAATATGTAAGGATTATTTAAACACAGTTACACACAGTATGTAATAAGAAGTAACTTAATGAGAGTAAGATCGTATTGTCAAACAATAAAATACTATTTTGTGTACGTGATAACAAAGGGTAGTATTCTTCGGTATACGTGATAGACACCATGTAAGTTTATTAATATGGCCTTTACCTTAAACAAGCGTTATGCAAGGCCGTGACTGCATTCAGGGCTGCCTCTTGCTTTCACACTTGTTTCAAGAACAATTTGTAAACATGTAGCTATTTTGGAATATGTAAGAACTAAAAATAACCGAAAGAAAATATAAATAACATTTAATCTTTCAGACAAATCGCTTCATCAAGTAAAATGATAATAATAACATTCAATATTAATATTATTTGATAGTTATCAGCAATATTTATAGATATGTTTTAGAAAGACGAGTAACCCTTTATATTCTTTGTTGTTTTATCTTTGTATTTTAAGGTACATTGTAAAATAGAAGTTGTATAAATATATAATTTCAACAAAGTGTTTAAACCCAAATAACCTTGCTGTTAACAAGTAAGTTTTTATCTAACCCGTAAAAATTAGATACAGAAGATTACAGATATTCAATGTAAACTAACTAGTGTGTTCTAGACAACCCTAGATTAAAATTATAAAGGTTGTTGCCCGTTCAACTGGTAGAATCAGTTCAAGGCCACACTGTGCTGCTATTTGCCTTAACAAGTTTTAATTGAGGAAAAGATTAAACGACCTTAAGTTATTAATATGATTGCTTTCTACGTTCACTTGCGTAATTCTGTACGTTGGGGCTAGTGCCACCTTAACTTTAAATATATACAATAACCATTATGCAATATAACTGCCTCATTGGTCTATGGTTAGCATGTTCGACTATAGACATGAAGTCCTGGGTTCGGGTCCCTAGTCGGGCCTATTCTAAATCGATCTTTAAGTTTCTATTAAGATTTTCTCAATATTTCCCCGAAGTTGGGAAAAATTTGGCGGTGTGATCCACCACCGTGCCTCGGAGAGCACGTTAACCCATCGTCCTGCGCCTCATCTCTCTCCGATCGTGTTGGATCACCGTCACATTGGACTATGAGAGTGAAGGAATAGAGAGTGCACTTGTGTACTACGCCTGCCAATCCGCAGTGGAGCAGCGTGGTGGGTCTATGCTCTCATAACCCTCTCTCATATGAGGGAGGAGGCCTTGATAATTATAATAAATATTTGTTCATTTTTCATTTATGTACGATGTAACCGTCATCCCTTTTTGTCATAAACAATTGGTGTTGATAGATTTTGCCTACAGTGTATTCTAGATATACCAACAAGCTGTTAGGTAAGATGCCGTTTAGAACACGCTTTTTTATTGCTGACAGGTTTAGCGCTTGACTGTGATCACACCTGATGGTCAATGATGATACAGTCTAAGATTCATCATCATCATCACCGTACCGCAACATAAATATCTTGTTTTTTGCTACGTCTACTGAAGTCTGTGTAGTAGTACTGGTAGTGGTAACTAGCCGTGGCTGAAGCCTCCCATCAGTCCAGACTCAGACAAATTAGAAAATTCTTATAAAAGTATTTAAAAAATGTTAACTATCTTAATTCGTAACCAATTATAAATGCTGTAAATGATATTCTGATATTGACATTTTCATCCAAGAATTACAGTTTAGTAAAATTAATACGACGCTGTATTAATAAAGATTTTGTTTTCTTTTATCATTTATTTTTGGCTCACCAACAGCTTTTACATTAAATACATTTTTATAAAGCGAAGATTATAAGAAGTATTTAGTCTAAATGTAAAGCTACTTAAACGTAAGCACCACATGCAAGATTATTTAACAATTATATATAATAAATTTATGGCAGTAAATCTTAAGAATTTAAATGTATTAAATCTAACTACCTATATATATATATGATCTATTTGAATAGGTAAATTTTAAAAATAATTTTCGGTACCATGCACAATACCACTTTGAAAAAAATTTTTAACTGAAATATCATGACTCAAGTGTAATAAAATGTTGATGAAGCAAGCATAACTTTGCTGTAAATTATTATTAACTTCGATCACGAAAAAAGGTTAGTAAGCTATACTAGTGAATAAATCTTTAATATCAGCATTAATAATGTGGCGCATCAAATTTTTTTTATTATGAATGAAATGCATAGCAAATCAGCAGAATTTATAGCTGCCTATTTATTTTAGACTAGCCATGCCTCGCGGTGTCACCCGCGTAGATACTGATCTCGTGGCATAGCAAAGTATCAATTCGGACTATAAATTGATTTTCGTTGACTTGAAAGTTTTATTTCACTTAGTTTTCAGTCACTTCGTTTCAGATTATTAAACAAACAATTACATTTATAATCTAATCAATCTACAGATTTTACTTTACAACGAATATATGTGTAACTAATACATTTTAAATTCATAACATCATTTAAGTAGAATATCCGTCATTAGTAAATTAAAAAGTACCCTACAGAAAATCTGTACTGTAGAGGGAACTTTTAAGTAATATTTAGCTTGATTATTATATTTAAAACACTTTCTTCTATAACATTAAAGAAAAGATTTATTTGTAATACTTTATTATCTCGAACTTTCCTATACACAATATTTGACACTAGAATTCGAGTCGGGAGACTTTATTTTCTTTAGACAGATATTTTTAAATTCGTTATATCTTTTGAATGGAATGTCCGATTTTAATAAATTAAATAGTATTTTGCAGGTATTGAAACGGTCTTTAATAAAATTAAATTAATTAAATTATTTAAAGGTTTGATTCTTGCCGGCACTTTTATAAACTTTTAAAATGCAAAAAAGTAGTTATAGTGGCATAACTACAGTAGTTATATGGCATCGTGGCATTTTTTGTAGATATTAACACCTTCTATAATTTTGTACAACATTTTTTTTTGTTTTATCTTGAATAGTATTCGCAACGCACGGGATAACAGATTTTATGGGACCAATTTATTCACACCTTGGGTTATATTAATGCATTTTTACGAGGGATCTTTATTTTTTTTTGAGAAAGTAATATGTCGCTCAGTCAAAATATAGCTGTCTAATAGTGAAAAAAATTTCGAAATCAGTCCAGTAGTGTTTGTGTGAAAACGTAACAAACATACATACATACTTACATACAAAATCAGAAATCTTTCCTCCTTATAATATTAGTATAGACAAACACTTTTGCTTGACTTTGCTTTAATTAATATTTTTTAATAACTTAATTTCTTTTTTTAATAACTTAGCATCTGTTTCAGCACGATATAAACTTTACGTAAAATGAAGTTTGCAAAATCAGCTGAGTTTATATTTTGCGGTCTAAGTATTACACTATTTAAAAATTTGTGGTTTAATTAAAAAAACCTAGTTTAACAAAATCTTACAAAAACTATGTTTTTAATGGTTAATTTGCGGATTTTCTAAAAATAAACTTTGTTAGAATATTATTTATTTTCATCGAGGATTATTCCTTTGATTTTACAATTTTGATATGTAATTCGCAACACTGACAAGTTTACAGACTGGCACACAGATGGCACTACTAGTATGAAATCCATATGATTTTTAGTTAGCCCTAACATTCCAAAGACATTTGTGTAAATTTGACAGCTGTAATATTATTCTTCGTCTTCCTTTATTTAATGGCTTTCAGTTGTACCAATGGGGTACATTTTACTTCGCCAATATCACGTAGTGTGACCAAAGCACGCATCAGTTTCATAACTAATTTTGAGGATGAGCTTTAGGCAGATTTTATTACAATAGTGAGTACATTTGTTAATAGCTGAAGTACCATCTACAAAAAAGCGACTTAAGTGTAACAATCGTACAATGGTTAATCTACAACATCTCAAAACAAATTGTAATAAAAATAATAAATAATAATTAAATTATAAAATATATTGTTAGAGTTTGATTTTATTAATTTTAATAAACTTACATATCAGTTCAAAGTACGGGGAGAACACAAACATTAAACAACACTCAACATTTAAGGGACGGGGAATTTTTACGGGTAGGAAATCGTATAATTTAACGGAGGTTTTAGGGCAAGAAAAAAAAATATGGCTAACTGTTCCCTCGTCCAAGCCACACTCGCACAGCGAGTGATTCTGGATTCTCAATTTAGTGAGGTGGACTGGAGTGCAAGCGTGGCCAATGCGTAAACGATTGACGGTTGTAATAATCCATCGAGCAGCATTTTTACGAGAGAAAAACCAAGGTCGACGGGGTATATCTGGTTGAAGGGCAGCATAATACTTACCTTTAAGGACTTTGGTCTTTGACCATTCTGCATTCCATTTCCTGGTCAAGTCTATTTGAGCCATTAAACGCAAATCTCGGCCATAATTTTGAAAATGCGATAAAGTACCTATGTCAGTTGCAGTTTTTGCACGTGCGTCGGCAGTTTCATTACCGCATATACCAGCATGACTAGGAATCCAAGCTAAAACGACCGACAAACCCCTTTGCTGGCACGAAAATAATATTTGTCTAATTTTAATCAGCACTGGTAGTTTCTCCCTACTGCGGAACGGACTTTCCCTAAGGGCTTGCAGACAACTTAAGGAGTCTGTTAGTATAATGGCTTTTTGGACGTTATGAGATTGTACAAAAATAACTGCTTCTAGTATTCCAATTGACTCTCCAGTAAATACTGTTGTCTGTGGGGGACATTTATAATGAAGTGTGGTATTAATTTTAGGTATCCAACACGCTACGCCTACACATCCGTCTTGGGATAGCTTTGATGCATCTGTGTATAATGTAAGATAACTAGGCCAATTATTATTTAAAATGTCATTTAATTTATTGTTAGCAGCTACTGTATTTTTGTCTAGACCCAAATCAACTACAGAAGGGCGATGAATGAGTTCTTTATATTGTGTCAAAAAGATTGGAAGTCTGGGAAAAGAATGAAGTGGATGAGGAAGGGATGTAAACTTATGAAAACTTATTAATAAACTCGGTGGTTTTTGGTTGGGCCTAATCACCATGGATAAATTATGTAAACTGCTTAGTAGAGGGTGAGATGATAATTGCAAAACTTTGCACATAAAGCGATCGCTTAAGTATTGACGGCGAATATCTACCGGTGGGTCAACACATTCAATTTGAAGCGTATTTGTAGGAGAGGACTTCATTGCTCCTAAGATGAGTCTCAGACATTTATATTGGGTCCTATTTAATTTTTCTAAAGCAGATTTGAGAATTGGGTCGATAGCGAATATTCCATAATCTATATGACTACGGACTATTGCGTTATATAGTAACTTTTGGGTATAGGGGTGGGATCCCCACCAAACTCCCGACAAGGCACGAAGAGTGTTGATTCCGCTTTCACACTTTCGGATTACATAATCAGTATGGGCCATACCGCTTAATCGAGAGTCTAGCACTACGCCTAAAAACTTAGCTCTGTTGGACTGATATATGAGATTGTCCTCGTATGTAATGCTGTAGTTTGGGATAACGCGTTTGCGAGTAAATAGGACACTTTTGCTTTTATGTACCGACAATGAGAAGCCATGATTCGCTAACCACTGACCAAGATAGGACATGGCAGAGTTTAATCGGGAAGTCATACTATTAATGTGCGACTTCTAGCATTTTTAGTGAAACCACATTTGTTGAATTTAAAAAATAGATAAAAAAAAATATCGTGTATTAATAAATTAAATGGAACTTTTTTCTGTTCTCAAACCTCAAGAGAATGCTCGAGAGATGTAGTCGCCGAAACTTAAGCCTATTTTGAAGCTAATGACAAATCCGACACAAGCTAAAGACCGCTATAATTGTTGTATACCCTCCACATCTACAATATTGAATAATAAAATCAAATTCTATGAAAAAAACAATTTTTTCTATGTTAGCCTAGGAGTTTTTAGGACATTTGCTATATATATATATCTCTGGAACCATAAGGCGTAGTGACTTGAAATTTGCTAAAACTGTTTGCCTAAATTAATGAAAATGTTACCTAAAAACATTCCACGCAGACGAAGTCGCGGGTTTAGCTAGTATTTTAATAAATGTAAGCACAATAAATTTGTAAAATGGCTTGGTGATGTGATTTTCAAAGTGTCTTACTAAAGTCAGTGCCATTTAATTATTTATTGTTTTTAAATATAAATAAACGATAATTAGAAATTGGCTTAAATATCGTTTCAGGAAAAGACATTTCTTGGAGTAAATTTGAAATTTTTTAATAAATACTTGAATCACTTGGAGAGCCCATTATTGTTTATTTCAAAGAAAACAAATATAATAATATATACTCAATAAACTATAACTGTGACAACAGCGATTATATGCTTAACTATGGTAAACTAGTAAATATTTGTTCAGTATTGATTCAGAAGATCTAGTTGGGTACTAATGTTTATTTGATGGATATATAAAGAAGAAGAAAGAGATAGAAAGGAAGCACGGTTACACAAGATCATTGGTCGTTAGTTAACTTAAGTTCAAAGCGATTTTCTTATGTAATTATATATAAAATTTTATATGTACCCATAATTAAAACCACTGTAAGTTCTAACTAGTTAGAAAAAGTAATAAGAAAATGAATGTATCTTTACTATTTGCAACGCTTTTTAAACTTCTAAGCGGAAGCCAATCTTTTGACTTGAGTATTCTGACATTATGAACGCCCGTTAACCTTAAGTGACAGCTTAGCACGAGAACTGTTAAGGGTAGGCTGGTTTATAAAATAACATTTAGTTTATACATCGCCGAATAGTAAATATCGTAAAGTAATCTATATATTCCGGTAGCAGTCCTTTAGAATTTGTAGCCTACCGACCTGTATTTGGGCACAACTTCAAACACTTTTTAGACCTAGCGCACAAACGAGCCCATAAGTGAAATAAATCTCGTCGCCCATAAAAGTTAGCAGGAACAGCAAAACTACGTTACCGGTTAAACGGACTATGACCTTTGGCTAACTCTTTCTTTTTTCCAGGGCCCTTATTCAATTAAGCAACAAAGATGTCTTTTTTTATTGCTGACGGGTTAGCGCTTGACTGTGATCTCACCTGATGGTAAGTGATGATACAGTCTAAGATAGAAGCGCGCTAATCTAGTATGAAGCGATATGATTTTTACACAGCATCTTACCAGAACACAAATCTCTTTGAGTGGCAGTACGTCGTTGCTGGTAGGGTGACATATAGCCGCGGCCGGAGTCTCCCACCAGTCCAAAAAGTCACCCAGTAAGTGATCGTTTTTAGCACATCTACCTTGGGGAAATGTGTTCTTAGTGACTACCTCACAAAAGGAATATGAATACAATATGTAGTCAATCAACCAATTATATTTGGTGATTTCTGAGTGTATTTTTCCGATATTTTAATTTTTCTTCTACTCTTCTATTCGGGGTGATCAATTTAATGAATCGGAGATCATTAAAATGGGTCCAGCCGTTCTTGATTTGTAAAAGATGTCAGTAACCGAACTTTATTTTAAAAAATATAGACATATAAATGGGATTGTCTTCTCCTTAATAGATCGTCATATAACAGGATGTACTCGTACGTCGATGGTATCCGTGTTAAACCGCTTTTAGCGGGTCTTTGAAAGTGACGACAACCCCTTTTATTTAAAGTTAAAAATTTGTTTTGCTATATAAATGTTACCTGTTAAGTTCTGAGTTTAAATGGTATTTGAATGTTCTTAAGTGATAAGTAATATTTTTTAATTTTCGTTAAGGAATAGTAACGTTCAACCCAAAAAACGATACTTCTTTGGTTAATGTTGTATGTCAAATAATCTTACAGTTTCAGTAAAATGAGACTTTGTTTCACTCTATACAATTTAAAATAACTTTTCGGTCGTAATTTTCTAGCCTTCTAGGTATTTATTAAGGACAATGGTTATTGACAACTACTTCCCCGTCCGGCTATAAGACCTTGCACATACAATAACATTAAAACTTTTGTGCAGAATCGAATTCTATAATAAAAAATACTTTTTGATACTATAGAATGACCTGCTACATAGGTGCCTCATTGGTAGCTTGTTCGGCTACAGACATAAGGTTCTGGGTTCGAGTCCCGGGTCAGATCAATTCGAAAAATGATATTGAGTTTACTAATTAAGATTTTTCTCAATATTTGCGTGAAGTTTGTGTGGTTAGCGGTGTGTTCTACCCACGGGGCCTCGGAGAGCACGTTAAGCAGTCGGTCCTGCGCCTGATTTCTCTCCTGTCTTGTCGGATTCCCGTCACATCGGATTATGAGAGTGAAGGAATACTTTATTTACAGTCATTTATGCACTATGCCTACCCGTAGAGGAGCGGCGTAGTGGGTCTATGCTCTAAAAACCCTCTCTCCCATGAATGAGCAGGTCTGTGCTCAGCAGCCGGACGTTACTTAAGTATAGAAAATTATTTACATAGTACGTAATTTTGTACAATGGTACTAAAGTATAGATCTATTCAATACCAGATTTGTTTCCATCAGGATAACGTTTGGGAGCCATATTTTTTAAATAAATTGTCTCCGTGGTTTCCTTCTTTATTTCACACTTTGGCTATAGCCAATTGACGTAAAAAATCATATCAAATGGTTCTGGTTACAGTTCAAATAGTTTTGATAAAGCCAAGTTATGTTACACAAATACGAATTTATACACAAAAGCCAAGAGCTAAACTGTCAGTAATAAAACATGACTACTAAATAAGAAATTTTCTTTTTGTATACTGTTAATATAATAATAAGAGTACGGAAAAATGTTGCACATTCATCATATTGCTCTGTAAAATCTGCATAATTTTTCTCAGTCGAGAAAGTAGACGTGATAAATTTCGAAAATAAGAGCACTTCCTGTTATATAATCATTTTATTTTACAATGTGTTCACATTTAGACACGTAGTGGGTATTTTATTGAAATCACTGATCTTTTTATAAATTCTATTATGCCACGTATAGGTACATACCATACCATTTAGGCATTTACCATACTGCTATAGTGGACAACGATATGATATAATATTAAATAAGGTGTGACAAAACCTGACAATTGAGAATAGTTTAAAATACTATAACGATATTTGACGATTTAAAAGTGCTGTAATAGGCCTACTTGAATAAAGATAATTTGATTTTGACTTTGACTATACAATATATGAAAAATTTATAGGAGAAGGGGTTCTATCCTCTCTCTCCTATGAGTGAGCTGCTCCTATGGGCTGCTACTTATCTTAGCTTTTTTATATAAAATATTCTCTCTCCGGTTTTTTTATGTAGTGGTAGAAATTAAAGGAGTTGACGTACCAACAAATTTAAAATGGTCTTCGCTGTCTATAGAACAGTTTTTTCCAAATGTTTCCAAATTTATTAGAAAATAACTGTTAACAGTTATAAAAACAAGTATTATATACAATTGTAATATATATATATATATATTTTAAATACGATACTTAGTATATTAACATTTGGAACAAATTGTATTAACATCATCCAATAGATGTTTCAAAAAAATGTAATTGAGCTTGAGTGAATTAATTATTAAGTCTATTAAAGATTGAAAATTTCAAAATATCTCTTATATAGGGAGAAGTAAAAGGCTGACTGTAATATGTCTAAAACTAGGCAAGCACTGCACTATATCTATCTAGTAGGTACCTACTATATAATTAGGTTTTTTGGAAGAACAGTGACACAATTTAAAAAAGACGGTACAGGAGAGTCTTTTAAAAAATTAATAAATACGTATAAATCAACTAATAACATTTTTTGATGCTCTAGCGTCATATTTGCGGATTTGAATATGAGATTTTAGAACAAGAAAATATAGACTATTCTGTGTGTGTTCTTAAATAGCATTTTGAATATTATTGACTATTCACCAAAAGCTGCAATCCATTATCTTTTTACTTCTGCATTCCTTTCGTAAAATCTTTTTACAATGTTTTACGTGTTTTGTGATTTATCCAAAGAAATCTATTACTTTTTGTAATAGAAACTTCTACTGGCAGTTTGTAATACGCAATAAAAAAGAAGAGATTTTAAGCATATACCTCATTTCTCGTAACGAGGTCTGATAAGAGGAATTGAGTGAAACAAATGGTCCAGCTAGTTAGATATCTTTGAACCGGTTTAGTGTAGTTATAGCCCACCCTGCACCCTTAAAGACTTAACCAAAGTCACTTGATGTCCAATGAACAGCCAATAAAAGTAATTTGCAGTAATCAGTAAGACCACCGAGCTCCGTGTAGTTGCCAATCGCAGTAGCACAGAGCGATGATGACACAGAACGTAAAACTAATCTGAAAATAAAAAATAATTTATTTTGTATCATTGCATAGTTACCAAACAATACATGAAAACTTTCTAAAAATGAAAAATCAGTGTTAGATTTCCTCTTCCCATTAAATTTATACTGTACTTATATTGTATATGCATATAATTTATGCATAATACAAAATTGTTTCTGCCTATGTCCATTACAGACTTTGCAACTGTCCCAACGATATGCCCAAAACCGGCCGGTACATTACAAAAACAATAATGCATAAATAGTTTTAATCCCCTAAATTCACAACGAGATATTCAAACTTTTCACGGTAACTTTGAATAATAAGTAAAGTGGCTTTTTTCGCAATGTAGATGATCGCTAAGTATGGATTTCTGTATATTCCTAAGGAAAAGGGATTACTTCTCTTTTCTCCTGCCTCCTTGAGTTCTCAGTCGGACTGAACCGGTACATCAGGGACGAAAGCGAAAGTTGAACTACTGTTGCCTCACTCGTGGGTGAAGAGGGTTCCGCTGGGTTTTAGTGAGTACTGCGAGGTCTCCTTCCTCGCCGAGTCCCAGATTCCTGACCCATGGGTCGAGATCTCTGGCTAAAAGCATTTCCCAGCGATAAAAAAGGAATAGCGAACTACGAGGGTGACATCGTGGATAGGTCTTCATACCCTCGTAGTTCGCTTATTCGTTTTTTACATTATCATTAAAGAACGAAATTCTAAGGACACAAATTTTAACTTAATATTTTTAAAAAAGGTATTCTCAGATTTACGAGAACATTGAGTTTGTAACACAATTAAACCTTCCCTAATTTTCTGATATCGCTTAGAGATGAACTCATTCATTCTGAACTATCATCTGTATAATTTTTGTAACGCTGATTAATATAAGATGGTAAAACCTTTCAGACTGAGAGTGTGGCATTCGCTGATTATTCCTCATTAATTACGGAAACCCAAACATTGTCGAAGTCAACTTGTAACCTAGCATACATAACTTTGTATGTTTTATATTGGAATTTTATGTTTTATCGTGTTGAATTCTACAACCCAACATTTAATTTGTTTTGTAACGCAATGGCAGGTATTTGTATTAATAACTAGTCAACATAAATAATGTTGCAGATTTGCACTACCATCAAGACAATTAAGCAGAAATTTATAAAATTTGCTTATTATTACTTACTTATTACTATTATTTGAATATAAACATTAACTGAATTTTTTTTTTGCTTATAAACACTTTTAAAGAATTGACGTAAGTCATCATGAAATCGAGGTCTTACTTAGTTGGCGAAAAGTAATAATGGTTCATCGAGCGTGTCAAATTTAGCGTTACAATTAATTTTAAAATTCTTAACATTGAACGAACGATAAATTGATCTCAAGGATTTCATTATCTATTATGTAATATGATAAAAGTTGATAAAGAAAAATGAATATTATAAATTAAAGGTCAGGATAACATATTATCATGAAAAAATCTAAATCTTTAATCAGAAATGAATTTTTAGATATCGACGGAGCTTTGGTGACTATGACAGTGATATTTAAAAAGCATATATCCCAAGTAATATATGAGTATTATCCCAAGAAGCATATTCTTCATAATAAATATGTAATTTTTCAATTATTAGTAAACTTTAAGAACCGCTGAATTTAAATTCAAATAAATAGTAAAGTTACTTTCAAAATCAATTCTTAAGCCATCAAGCCATCAAACACGAACTTCTTAAAGGTAATGGGTAATAGAGACATGTTTTTAAACCTTTAGATAACACTATTCAATTTTCCGCATAATAAATGTAAGAAATGAATTAATATTTGAAATAGAGTTATCCACTACAGGTTTGTAAAATGTATTTGAACTTGAGTGAGCGAATAAAAAATATTTGTTTAGCGATTGATATTTTGAACAAGATATATATATAGTAAGCGAGAACGAATAGTATATATAATAAAGTAATCCATTTCCAATAGGAGTTCACAATAGCTGTCTAAACAGGCGTTAAGTCTCTACGGCTAATCTACTCTATGCAAGGCAGTAAATGGTCTCCAAGAGACTGCATGGCGACACTAGATTGGAGTGCTTGCGATCATTCGATGGACTTTGGAGCGTTGCATCATATGCATTGCATTAAGAAAAATGTCGATGTACCTACAGCATTCGCTTTGGTCTACTATTTGTTATATCAGTTTAAATATTTGCTATTGTAGCATAAATCACTTCAACTATACTAATTTGTATTTATAAAGCTAAGCAATTGTACTCGTACTCTTCAAAAATGGGTTACGAAGCTTCCCCATATGCACTCTTGTATCTAAGCTCTGCTTGCACTTACAGTCGGCTTATTTTTACAAATTATCTGTCCTAAATTTCATCCATTCTTTCAAACATGCAATAGGACACGTCCGCCACTAAAGTCACAATTAATAACCTAGTTGAGAACATGTGTCTCTAATTACCAGGAACACAGTACTTCCCAGATCGTTTAGATTAGTCATTATTAAGGAAGACGTTGCCTCTTTTAAATGATAACTTCAACGCAAGATAAATTCTCCGATTTCTTATATTTTTCTTTATTTAAACTTAGTTAAACTATTTTTTACCCACTAAAGTAGACCATTGTCGCAGCCTAATTGGCTCACTTCGTTCGATGTTCAAAGCTAGTCTTCGTATTTCGATCATAAAAAAACTCACATTCAACTTTATTAAATTAATCTGAAACTATGATTATTTTTATCAAAACTACTTAGACAAACCGAAATTGCTTAGACAATGTATATTGCTACAGATTAAATTATATATTAAATGTCATTTCATGTTTTCAATATAAAATACTCGCACTTTTTATTTTCAACCAAAAAACACAAGCAACTAGTTTATTTGTCAGATTTAATACATTATTCTAAGCGCATATTCGTATTTTAGGCGTTACCGTTCCAAACTGCTTAATATATTTAAATAATGTTAATATTATCATTGAGTGATAACGGATCTTCATGTGTGTTAATTGTATTCAATATAGCTGCCACAGAAACTACAAACCGGGATTACCCTTTTTTATTTTATAGAAAGTATTACTTTATTTGTGGTCATATGCATAATAATTATTTTACAAGGAATATTTCCCTGTGGCTTTTTTAAAATTAATACTTAATCAAAATTCGTTTAACTGACGTGATACTAAATTATCATCCACATTAGTGCCTCAGAATTCAGTCATGAGATGATTATGAGATTGAAGTCATCGTTCAATTTGTGACTTTTCATCTGAAACGATTTTATCAGTAAAACAGTCAAGTGAAATTGTTTGCATAAATGGTGTTCTGATAATATTTTGAAAGTCTTTGTACACGTAAGCGAGATATTACCTGGTATATTATGCTATGCCTCATTTTATGAACCGGTTAGATGGCACTATTTATTTTAGGAAGTTATTTAAAAATGACATGACATGGAAGTAAGAAAAACCACTTTACAAAGTTTCAACATAATAGATTGAAACATTTATTTAAAATATGTCCCCGTATATATTAAGAGAAGACACGGGTAATAAAAAAATTAAAAGGAATAAATACACTTTACCATTCCATTTTCAGAATCAGATGTTAAATTTTGGAATAATACTTTTAGTTTTGTCTCCCGCTATTATAGATTATGCAGTGCATTGATGAGTGACCCGATTCTTTATAGTTTAATAGATTTCTAAATTCAATCATTGGCAGTATTTACTATTATTTCTATATTTTTATTTTACTTATCCTTTTTTCTACTGAGTTTAGGTATTCTCAAGCCCCTAGTTTCTCAAGTTACTGCATACGCGAACCTGCTGACGCAGATGCAAAAGCGCTTTCCACGAATGCACTGACCCAGTTCACTCTCATTGCTATGGTAGACGTATTTACGTCAGTGGATGTTAATATTAATAAAATTGTTGCACTTTCTATGACGGCTTCACTGGATTATGCCAGTATGCTGGTAATACATTATACTTCTAGATTTTTCGAATGCATTGGATACTTATTGATGGTAATAAAACTCTTGTAAAATTTTATTAAAATATAAACTGCAATTCGTTACGTTGAAAAAACATGTAAGTAACATTTTATTTGAATTATATTTACTCAATACTAACAGTGCATATACATATTGCATATCTGATTATCAGAGCTTTTCATGACCACTTCGTCATTATACTAGTTGCGTTTTACTCAAAATAAAGACAATTTAATAAGAATAATATGTTAGGTAGTGAAACGTCAACTAAATATCAATTATCCGTACTCATGCTGTGATCGAAATTAGATTATTAAAAAAACTTAGTAATTGTAAATTTAAATACTTGAGCAGTAATTTAGACACAAACGCTCGACCCTAAGCACGTTACAATGTAAAATTCAAGTTCCGCCTTTGCTCAATTAACCGTGATGGTTAGAGAACTATTCAAGAATTCTTTTAAACTTTTTTGCGAACAGTTTTATACTAGATTTAAATCTCACGTTGTTGTAAGAACTGGCAAAGTTTAAAACAAAAATACACATACCGTAAAGAAGGTATATAATGTCTATTAAATTAAATATCATCAGCGACCTATGATCCTATGATCTTCAACTCCTCGTATCGCCAAACTTTTTAAAATGCTCAATTTGCTTTTTAAATGCCCAATTCATTTTTAAATTGTTGCGCGATTTTGAATATTTCTAAGAACATGCTTTAAATTACCAAACAACGGCCGACCGAATGCTTTTTATTAAGTAAAGGTTGGCATTTCTTCATGATCTCAATGGATTAATACGTGCAGATGCAGAATAATTTCTACAATGCACTACGCCGAATCGCAATATTTTGCTTTGGGTACCAAAATTTGGGGTAAACTGTTAGACTTAGCCACAGCTAAAGCCTCCGACCTAAATAAATTAGACATTATAATTTCCTGAATTGCTTTACCAAGAAATGAACGCGAGACCTGTACAAGAAAACGGACAAGAGGATTTCTAATTTTCATCCACATTAAAAAAATCCATTACTTTTATTAATCCGTCCCGGATTCATAAAAGTTTTGCTATATAACATACACTTAAGCTAATCACTGAAAAAACCAACGACCATAAAAAAATTAATAGTTGTAATACCACGAAAAGCCATCGTACTCTTTTTTATCCAAAACATGTTAAAACGATTTTGTAATCACTCTAGTAAAAAGTGGAGGAAATGACATCATGTATTACGCAATGCTTTTTTATTTTCATAATATGCAACGTTCAAATGCCTTTAAATGCAGGTTTCGAGTTACAGCAAAAAGGAAATTAGGGGCAATATCAATACAAAGTAGTCCTTGCACTTAAACAAAGATGCATCGTGTGAATGATGCGAATACTGCATTTAAAAATTTATAAATGCTTATGATATTTTTAATCTATCTCTAAGCAAATTTATTTAATATTCACTAGTTCATTGCGATTTGAATTCTTGAGGCATCCTTAGCGTTGTCAGTACTCGCTTCGCTAGCAGAGCTCCTGAGTTTTAACATTGCTGATTGGGAGCGACCTTTCACTATCCAGCAGTGTGGATGCTATGATGGGCGATGAGTCAGGTTGGAAAGCCGGTGACGTCCTTCAGCGTGGCTGTTATCCTGCAGAAGGAGGCATTAAACAGGCAAAGGCAAATTATGGCAGACGCTACTCCCTCTCACCGGAGGAGGAGGCGCGATTTTGCTCGCCTGCTCTCCCTTAACTATCCCTTAAATCGGGTTCATCCGGGGCGCCAGAGCTGAATGCGTCAGCGAACATCTGAACCCCAACACCTGGATGAAGAGAATTCCGCTGGGTTTTAGTGGGCATCCTGATACGACCAGCGGGTCCCATACTCGCGGATGTAAGTTTTGACTTCATCCGGCGTGCATATAGCATTTCCCAGCGAAAAAAAGGAGGTCCTGAGTCTGAATCCCGGTAGGACAAATTTGAGATATCGTAATTTTTAATTTGTCTGAGTCTTGACTAGTGCAATACGTATAAATTGAGCTCCAGTACGATGTGGTTCCATAAGAGGTATATTACCTCTTACTATGTTAGCGCGCTTCCGTCTTATCATTAGGTGACATCACAGTTTTTTTTTTTAAATCTAAATTTAAAGGAGCTTGGTCCAAATTGGAATAAGACGCTCCGTACAGTCCTCCATTTACATATCTAATGCAATGAAAATACCACTAAACAATATACTAATAATAAATAATATTACATACTTCGGAGTCCTTTTTTATATAGCTGTAACAGTGCCTTGGCCATCGCCGCAAGAGGGTGAGCCAAGGCGCTGTTACAGCCACCAACCTCCCGAAGTGTAGGAAACCGGGACATAATCTCATGTCGCTCTGGCGCGTTTCGAACACATTCCATCAAAATATGATACAGATCTTCTGGTCTGCAACACTCAGGGCAATTAGGTGTAGGAACTTGTCCCATCAGAAATCGGAACTTATTTGATGGAATATGTCCGGACCGCATTCTTAGGATATGCACAGCATCGTTGAGCGCTAATTTGTCAGCAATATAAAAGACTAGCTCTACAAGAATAGCATTCAC
The DNA here is from genome assembly GCA_015832385.1 of Elymnias hypermnestra. Lineage (NCBI taxonomy): Eukaryota > Metazoa > Arthropoda > Insecta > Lepidoptera > Nymphalidae > Elymnias > Elymnias hypermnestra. Next base: position 5,065,943 of record JACTOM010000194.1, on the reverse strand, counting down.
CTATTGACAAAATCTTTTATAATAAATAAATTAAAAGTGCATGGGTACAAGGTACACATGTCAGAAGTGACACTTCTTTGGCAAACTAATTTTTAAATCTTGTTTAGGTTTATACAAAATTAAAACTTTAGGTTTCCGAGGCTTTGAGGAAGGGAAAAGGGAAGATATGTTAAGAATTTAATTGTTATTAAAATATTAAGTGTCGAAAATTAATACAAATAATTTATTGAAATCTCAAATGATGAATCGTAAATAAAAATGCCACGTGTTTTTTGGCAGTATTATAAATTATCAATTAAATTTTGTTTTTGAATTTGAAATTTAGAAAAGAGAATTTGTGAAATATTTTATGAAAAATAGAATATTAAAACTACTTAGCCTTCAAACGAATTAGCATAAAAACGCTACACATCTTCGTGACGCTAATTTCGCATTTCATCCGTAAAAAAATTATCCTCATGCGCGTAAACAAGTTTCACTTCAATTGGAAAAATAGGGCATGTTGTTATGAATTTATATTTCTATCGTTTTGAAATGTACTTACTCGTTAACTATTTCGCTAGACGTATATTTGAATATGTACATATATGTCCGTATATACATTTGTCACGGTAAATTACGACGCCTTTTCTTCAAGCGAAACTAAGATAGATCTGTATAAGAAGATTCGTAAAAACATTCCAAGCACAAAAACATTCAAAAATGGAAGGTCGAATTCAAACCAGTTATAAAGGCTTACGTCATATTACACCAAGAAACTTTTTTGCACTTTTTACTCATGATATGAATTAATATTCGAAAGAAATGCTTTTCAATGTTTTTTATTTAGCAATCCAATGCTTCATTCTTATCTGACACAAGAAAATACTCTCTATTTGCTTTTACTTAGAGCACGAAATTGCGGAGAAAGTATTTAAATTGAAATTACGCTGCGCTCTGTCATAAAGAGTTTAAATGTAATGTGATAAGCTAAAACTGGTTTTGTAAATCTGCTTAATAAAAAGTTTAAACTGTTGACTTTAGAACCATGAAATTTGGTGGAAGAGTTCCTTATAAAAAACTTTATACATATGGATTTATATAATACATAGTATATATTTATAATATTGATACAATATTACAATTAAATACTCGTTTCTTTATACGTAGATGTATAAAGAAACGAGTATTAATTTGTGATTTTGTAAGACTGTTTTGAAGATAAATTATTTGTTGTTGTATAAATTACATGTTATAATAGCTATATAAAAAAACACGATGAGGTCGATAATTGGGGTTATAATCATCATAATCACAAAAACGTCTTAAATACAAATTAGCCGTTTATACGTAGAGGCCATAGATTTATATTATATGTAGTAGTAATTTATATAAAATATAGTAATTATTATTGTAATATTCTAATACCCTGGGTGATTTTGTGGAATAAATTTCAGTTTGCAATATAAAAATAAGCGTACTTATAATGACGAAGAAAGGTAATGACAACAAAAATTTAATGACAACAATCTTTTAATAGGGATCTTGATACAATATTTTGGGACAATATTTTGTCTTTGCGTAGTGTCAATGATATGGTTGACGATTTTACCAGATGTATAATCGAATTATTTGACAAACATGCTCCTATAAAAACTAGAGTCTTTAAAGAAACAAACAGTCCATGGATTACATTTAATGTTAAATTTATGATGAAATTGCGGGATGATGCTCATAGCAAATGGCGGACTGTCAAATCAGATGTAAACAAAGCATCTTATAAACAATACAAGCATCTGGTAATAGAAGCTATATATAATGAAAAGCGTGCTTATTTCCAACAAGACATTAATAGTAAAATCAAATATCCAAAAATCCTATGGAAAAATTTAAAAAGTACAGTTCTACCTAGAAAAAGCGATCTACTGCCGACGCACTTTACTGATGCTGATGCAATTAATTTGCATTTTCTTAATGTACCAGGCTCAAGGCCCGTATCTTTGTCTCAGCTAACATATTATGAATTTAATAAGCTGTATGAGGATACCTTTTCTCTGACCACTGTTTCTAATACTGAAATCATTAAAATACTTAGACGGTTGCACTCGAACGCTGAAGGGACAGACAAGATCACGTTGGATATGGTTTTCATGACACTCCCTCAGAGTTTAGATTGCATTCGTTCGATTGTTAATCAGTCGATAATGACTTCTGTTTTCCCCAATAATTGGAAAGTGGCTGTAATTAGGCCGCTCCCTAAGGTTCCTAACCCAATGGCACTAAAAGACCTTCGGCCTATAAGTATTCTACCTTGCCTGTCGAAGGTATTGGAGAAGGTGGTGTGCGCACAGGTGTCCTCATATGTTGAAAAGCAAGAAATTTTGCCAGAGTATCAGTCAGGATTTAGGGCCGGCCGAGGGACTGTCTCAGCTCTGTTGGACGTAACTGATAATATTCTTAGGGCGCAAGATTCTGGTATGTGCACTCTCTTGGTGCTACTTGATTTCTCTCGGGCATTTGATAGTATCAATGTAACACTTTTATTGTCAAAACTATCACACTATGGCTTTACTGTTGATGCTGTTAAGTGGTTTGAGAGTTATCTCAGGAATAGATCACAGTACGTCCAAATCGTACAGGAAAGTGGTAAGGTATTTAGTTCGGCATCAGCTACGGTCAACAGGGGTGTGCCTCAGGGCTCTGTTTTGGGTCCACTCTTATATATATTATATTCCGCGGACATTGCCAAAGAAATAGTGCACTGTAAGTATCACGCATATGCAGATGATTTGCAACTGTATTATCATTTCGAGGCTAAAAACCTTCATGAGGCAGTACGCTTTGTTAATGATGACTTGTGCCGTGTTGTCGCTTGGTCTGACCGCAATTCATTAGTTTTAAATTCGTCTAAATCAAAATTTATGTTAATGGGCTCTGCTAAGCAACTCCGTGTCATTGGTCCACATGTAAATTTAAGTATTGGGGGAAACGTCCTTGAGAGAGTTGACAAGGCGCGTAATTTGGGATTGCTGATGGACGCAGGTTTGAGGTTCGAAGACCATATAGCGGAGGTGGTTCGAAATTGTTTTTACAGGCTAAAGATCCTCTACAAAGTTCGTGAATATCTATCAGTTGAAGTGCGCTCGCAGCTGGTAGAGGCTTTAGTTCTGTCGAAACTCAACTACGCGGATGTTGTGTTCGGACCTCGATTACTGTGTCGTACGATGCGTCTCATACAGAGAGTGCAAAATGCGTGTGCAAGATTTTGTTTCGAGATTCCTCCTAGAACCCATGTCACTCCATTCTTAAATAACCATCGACTGTTAAAAATGAGGTCTAGGAGGAAGCTACATCTTGCAGGTCTCCTCTTCGGCGTCATAACACAAGGCAAGCCTTTGTACTTAATAAATAAGTTGAATTGGATCGGTGATGGTGGCAGAGGTCTTCGAAGTTGTCGCAAGTCACTTCTAGTTCCTTTTCACCGAACAGCAGCGTTCAGGGGCTCATTCACATACTCCGCCACAAAATGTTGGAATAACATTCCTCCTCCAATAATGAATATTAAAAATAAATTTGCATTTAAGAGGAAGCTAAGAGAATTCCTATTAATGAAGCAGGTTGAATTTCAAGATGTGGCGGAGTACTCATTTATATAGTAGATACGAGTAATTTAAAATTTAATCAATTATTATTTTTTGTTTAATCCATGAAGCTTTTAGTTATATATATAGTCATTTTAAATCCCCCTGCATACTCTGTTATTTATTGTTATACTTTACATGATTTTTATTTTATTTTATTTGTTATTCAATTAATACTTTATTTTATATTGCTGTGATAAGGTTGTACACGTTGATATTTATATTTATATTGTTTTATTATTTTGGTATTCATTTTTTCTTTTTTGTTAGAATACTTTTACTTTTCTTAAATTAGTAAATATGCAACATTTAATTTTAAGTTAAATTTAGCTGTATTTGAATAATAGTACTTAGTCTTAATAATAATTAAAAATGTTAGTGTGAGACTGCGTCCTTTCCGTGGCGTCACCTTGGTTAAGGTATTTGCTGAAAATCAGCGCTGTATGTTTCAACGTTTGCTTGGACCATACAGTAGAATGCTGAGCTTGTACCTTTTTCAGGGTTGTGCCAGGCATGCATGGCACCAGACAATGGTGCTCTATGAGCTAATGTAATGTTTGGCACAATTGTGAAATAAACGTTTTTTCTTTCTTTCTTTTTTCTTTTTTTCTATATCGCTCTTACATTTATGCTTGCAATATAAAAAAAAGTTGTCTTCTAGAGAAGACAATTACAATTGTAGGTGCAAAGATATAGGAAAGCGCCACCCTATCTGTTGTTCCTAAATTGATAACGAAGACTATATAAGTCCCCTTTGGTTGTTCTATCGGTAGAAAGATATGTGTATTCCAAGTAATTTTACGAAGCTCCTTAAGTGAAAAACGTTACCTTTTATATGTTACTGTCTGCGAATTATATATAGGTAATATGCCCTTTTAAAAAATCTTTATTTAATCGTAGTTAGCCTCAAAAAAAGGTTTGCATGTCACAATAAGTAATGCTAAGTTTTTAAATCGCTAAAACGACTTTCATCGGCACTCGTCCTTCGGAGCACACCTGCTGTCTCGTTTTTGCCGCCTTTTTTGTTGTCCGCCATGTTTTTTTTAGATCTGACTCATTCGTTAACTCTTTCATGAACAAAAACTGCCAAAATGTTTTATTTCATTATAAATTTTCGACAAGGTGATTATGTAACTAATAATTAGATCTCCGATAAAGGACATTTGTAAACCTAGAACCTCTTCCAATGGAATAACATCGCTATTTCCAAATTTTATAAAAAAAAAAACGGTCAGTTCTCAGCAACGATTCGGATAAGCCTAAACGTATCCCATTTCTCAAATCCACTCAGATAGTTATAATTACATTGTCTCCTTTTGTAACGTGGAAGGGTTTAATTATTTTGTTCTACAATTATTTACTATCAGATAAGATCAAACAATTATTACACAATAAAACAAAGTAAATACTGATGTATGTAATGCACATATATACATGAAAAATTACGAGAAAAATATTTTCAATATAACACTTTATATGGCACGTAATTGTAGTAAAAAGGTAAGTAGCAGCCTATTAACGTCCCACTGCTGGGCACAGGCCTCCTCACTCCGAGGAGCGAAGGTTTTTAGAGCATAGACCCACCACGCTGCTCCACTACGGATTGGCCGGCATAGTACACAAGTACACTCTCTATTCCTTCACACTCATAGTCCGATGTGACGGGAATCCGACACGACCGGAGTGAGGCCAGTCGCAGGACCGACGGCTTAACGTGCTCTCCGAGGCACGGGGGATGAATCTCACCGCCAACTGCCCAACTTCGGGCAAATATTGAGAAAATCTTAATAGAAAACTCAATATTGATATTTGAATTGCCACGACCCGGGACTCGAACCCAGAACCTCATCTCTGTAGTCGAACATGCTAACCACTAGAGCAATTAGGCAGTTAGTTAATGTAGTATTCTTCATATATTGTCCTAGCTAACATATAAATTGAAAATTTGGTGGGTATGCAATAATAGATAACATTTATCATTTTATAGACTTTGCTTCCCAGATTGCGAACAGTATAAAGAAACAGATCCCTTAAGTTTTTGTAATACAATTCGTATTACAATACCAAAAGCATACAAAATAATAAGCCAATTAATGATCCATTGATGGACAATAAATAACCTTACAACTAAAGAGTCAAGAGCGGGGTTAACACATTTTGCTTGCCCAGTGTAGGTTTTCGGATAAATATGCATTAGAGTAGTTCTTAAGATACCTATAATTTATGACATATACATGTCATTAAGACATGCGATATCATGATAATTTTTTGTCGAAAATAACTAAAAATATTTAAATAGAATTTTTTTTTTGTACTTACTCTAACAAATTCGGACAAAGTTTAATTTTCCTACCGATTGCCACCTTATCGAAGAACTATAGACCTACTTTGCTGCTGAGTCATGCCAAGAAACTGTTCTTAACGAATCGACTCACTCGTAAGTTTGACGACTTCCAACCCCTCGTACAAGCCAACTTCCAAAAAGGCTTCAGTACCATAGACCACATCTTTACGCTGCGGCAGATTACAGAAGACCGAGGAGTATAATCAACTACTTTGCTTAGCGTTGGTGGACTATGAGTTACTTACGGTGGAAATCTGGGCCGTGTTGAAGTTTTTGCAGAGATGCCGAATTGACTACCGGTAAATCCATGTGTTGAAGTGTTTCTAAGTTCAACTACACAGATACGGCTTACGGGACTTGTTTATTGGAAAGATGCAAAAAACAAATACAGAGCGTACCAAATACTTACGTAAAATTCATCTACTCCATTGCCACAATGAAATTCCTTACCGAAATGAATAAGGCGAATATGATAAAAATGATAGCCCGCCGAAACCTACATCTGGCCACCTTATTATTTGGTGTTACCTCATCTGGCAAGCCGGAATATTTACTTACGAAGATTGAGTGGGCAAAACAGTATAGTAAATAAGCACCAAGGGGAGTCATATAATCTAGATTTAACTTAACGATTAGTAGATAGTTACAAAATAGCATAGATCTAGAGGCTTTCTTTATTTACTTTTTCCTTTATTTATTATTTTTACTTTTTTGTTTTATTTTATTTTTATGGGACGTCTGAACATCAGCACTGTATTGGTTTACGTACCAATGCGCTAAACCATTATGCCGAGGCGATTTCATTATTGTCATGTAATACTTATTCCTATTTTACATGTACTTGTTTCATTTCAACTAAAAGATTAATTATTTATTTCCCTTATCGATAGAGATACAATATACATCACTAAGCGTAATTTCGAAGCCCACATAATTACTAGCTTTAGTTTATCCTCATACTAGAGTCATTACTTAAATTACGGCAACAATGTTTTAAAATATTTTCAAAATTTCATTTCCAACTAAACCTTTATCTAACAAGAAACACGGTCGAAATTTAGAAGACAAAAACGATTATAAATTTCCATGTCGATAATAAGGAACATTTTTTTATTTAATGACTGACCCTCCGGTTTTTTAAAAGCAAATAAAAATTTATAGTATAATTATTAGATACACATATTACTAGGCGATATTTCTTAAAGTTTAGACAGGTTTCATCAAATTATGCATGGTCAATTACTGTGAAGTATTCGTCCATCCAAATTTACAATTCAACGTTGTTGCCTTTTGTAAAGAATATTATTGTAATATTGCAACGTTTAAATAAATTCGGAGCGATAAAAATACGCAAACTAACTACTTGTTTTTGGAAGTAAACCGACAAACGAGCGTAATATTGACCGTCACAGGTATGCACTTGGTCGTGGAACTGTTGATGCTTTGCTGGTAAAAATGACTGGAGTTTACTAGCCCTTTCTCACCCCAACGTGAGCTCAATTTACTCTTAAACTTGTAAAAGTAAAAGCGTGATTGTATGTTTTTAATATTAAATAAAGCGTTTAAACCATAATCTATTTACACCCAAATATTATTTCCTCCATGTCCGCTATAGCTTTTGAAACCATCCAATTGATATGCACCAAACTGTCCTCGGTAAAAAGGCAATAATGCGAAGACTGCTTTAAACCGCTAACTGACTCACTCTTTCATTACGTGACCTTTCAAATGTGACCCGTGACGTAAATAGTCACTAAGTACGCATTTCCCTATATTCTCACGGGATCATTACACGGGTAACAGCGTACTCATATTAAAATAGGAAAATTGTTATTTTCCTTTTGCACCCCATAATAGCACGTGGTTTACTAAACATCCGTTTCCAGATACACAAGTATTTTGCTTCATATTTAGAAAGTTTATTTACTAGGTTTTATTCCATCGTGAAATTATTTATGAAGAAATTTTTTAATTGAGAGCCTTTGTTCGAATTTATTTGTAGTCGGCTACTTCAATAAACCGTACTGAAATTGAGCTTTCTAGTGCCTCTTTATTGATTATTATTTCCTACCATTGTAAAAGGATATCGACATGAAACCTCGTCAGCAAAATGTCAAATCTAACCATTGCAAAGCCGAACAAACGATTCCCTGTCTCCCGTTATAGTTTGGCTTTTGCAAGTTTCGTCGGATTCCAGTCTTGGCCAGGCTTTAAGGAATAAGGATAGTAATTTTGAAAAGATTAAGAATCCTTTATCCTAATCCTCCTCTAAGTTATGAGTACACATTATATCGATAGTAAAATGTCAAGTCAAATTTCCGAGTTAATACTAATTGAATAGTTTTCCTGCATTTCTTGAGCTCTGAGAAGAAATAGACTAAGTAACAATCTTTAAAAAAATTGTATGGCACATCGGTTATTAGAATCTTTGTCTTATAGATGAAAACCAGTCTAACCTTAGTTTGTTGACGCCAAAAGACGGTGTATAAACTTTTTATAGGTTCATCTTTAAGAAATTCTTAACTAATTTCCCTGACTATATTTTTAGCTTAATATATGTCATTTTTAAGACCAAAGTCTTCGAACAGTGCGTGTTGCCAGTGAGCACCTACAGATCGGAAACGTGGTCGCTGGCTAAGGGCCTCATTCGAAAGCTCAAAGTCACACAGTGTGTGATATAGGTCTATGCTTGAAGTTTCTCTACGCGAACAAATCAAAAATGAGGAGATCCGTAGAAGAACCAAAGTCTCCGACATAGCCCTAAGAATCACAAAGCCGAAGTGGCAATGGGCGGGGCACATAGTCCGACGAACCGTTGGACGTTGGGGTTCAAAGGTGCTGGAATGGCGACCCCGCACCGGAAGGCGCAGTGTAGGTAGACCCGCCACATGGTGGACGACGACATGAAGGCCGCCGGTAGCTGCTGGAGCCAGGTGGCACAAGATCGGGCACAGTGGGTATCATTAGGTGAGACCTAAGTCCAGCAATGGACGTCCATCGGTTGGAGTAAGTGAGTGAGATGTCATTTTTGGATTACCAGATTCTATCACGATTTTTCCTATGTTACTATTCGAGAAATAACTTAGTGTGTATTGTGGACACAATAAAGTTTAATATAAGTATAACTATATTATATATAATAGTAGCTCAGTAGAAGTTAGGTAACTGTACTTAATGTAACATGCCATAAATGCCTTGTTACAAGTCCAGACATGTAAAATCTCTAGGGCCCCTTTTTTTTCACAGGAAGGGCATAATCGTCGGCACATGACGTATATAGGAAGTGGCTACATTCCAACGAACGATCTATGAATGACCGCATATTACCATGATGCAGTTAAACTGAGGACAACATTTTCACTAAAAAAGAACGATTAATACTTACTTAATAGTTATATTGCAAAACAAAACTTTAATTCTATTGTATTTAGAGTAAATATAATCATTAAGGACAAAACTCTGTAGTTTTATAAAGCTATTTTAAAATATTGTTTTTAGAAAAATTGTATACTGCTACTTGTTTTTGAAGAATGTTTTAAACAGGCTAACTTTCTAGGGGTACTCTGGTAAAGACAAGACATATAACATTTAATCAAAATAGATTCCATATACAACGACATTAGCATAAATATGACAATTTTCAAAATTATACGAGGCGAATCCATCTCGTTCATGATCCTACAGGAAAGAATGTATTAATGAACACTGCCGCCTTATTGTCTTATGGTTATGGGGACAATTATTCTATATAAAAAAGCGGTTTTTTTCATCTACAGTTTTTTCTTCTACAGCACAAACAGTTAAAGCACGAAAGAATTGCTATCCCAACAATCATTGGCAAAATGTACATTGTCATTTATTGATTATTAAAATCAAAACTTCATAATTTACGTACTAAAATTTTGTAAATACATATTGCAATTATAAATCAATCAACAACGACATAACTACGAGTTTTTTTGATTCTGCTGCGTCCTTAACAAAAATGTAGATTTGTGCGATTATTCACCCAAAGACGTGATGTGTAGAATTAACCAATAAAGTAGATTAAAATATTTAAAGTTTTATTATATTATCTACAAGATATACTTGGGTCTTTGCAGTCCCATGAAAACATGGGGCATAAAAAAGGAATATTCCTTTATGTTACAAAATCACACCATATCGGTGCGGCTGTTTTAGACTTAATGAGGCTTAATGAGAGAATTTTAACTTAAATAGATATTGAACAAACCTAAAAGTCATTGTTATTATAGTTTTCATCATTTTAGTATTTAAGTCAATAGAAATAATTATATTATTCATCTTAACGGAGGCAAGTAAAACCATTACAAATAATTTATCACGTTTAATTCGCAATATTTGCATGTGTAATGTCGACAGCTAGACAAATGATAAATATGTATACATCAATTTATACAAAGTAAAACAAAGCTCAGCAAATATTTAATATTTGCCTGTTTAGTATTTAATTTACCCGCGTGATGATAATTTCCACGATTTTTTAAAGTTTTTTACAATTACATATTAATTTAGTGTATATATATTTTATATTTTTATATTATAAAAATCTTCTGCCGCTTTCATCTATTTGTCTGTCGTTAAACTCTATAAGTACTGAACGGGTTTATATGGGGTATGTGTCTTTCACCAATATACGAGTATAGCGTGACTCTTTAGGAAGACCTTTGTGTTTGAATTGTTAAGGTTTTGTATAACTTATATGGTAAGTATCTGAAAAAATCAAGTCGCCTGGAGGATTTTGTCCACAACGTTACCTACTCGCTTAGATATATAAAAAAAACAATGAATGGTGTTATATTTCTCTTCTATAATTATAAGTTAAATGGGTATCTGACGAGTTATGATAAAAATGCTTAATGCTTGCAAGGATAGTTTACTGTTTCTACGGAAGTTGCCAATGTTGTTTACAAATAAATATGTATGTTTATAATATCTGTATACTAAAATACTTTACCTTTAAATGTAATACAACATCGACTGAATCAATGTCAATCGGTCCTACGACACAAAGAACTATTCTCTAGTATCCATTCTTATTTATTAACTATAGATAAAGCAAATAACTTTTTTATAGCTTACTGAAATGATTGTTCAGTCACTCCGTAAATTTCGAGAACAAACCGATTAAATTAGATTATTTGGTATAAGTACCGTGTAATGAAAATACAAATATATACCCTCTAAGAGCTTATTATTAATATAGTAAAAAGATTTTATTTGACCGTCAGAAATGTGCAGTATTTTGTAGTAATGTGAAAGTAGTTTTTATGAATTTTATGCTTTATGGAAAATTATTAACCCGGAAATTGATACTTTGATCATTACATTAATCGACTTATCAAAGTCTGAGCGATAAAGATGTAATACCACAATAAAACATTTTATCGCATTTAAATATCAATTCAATAACGAGATAAACGAAGTTATTGATTATTGTCTTAAAAGTATAATAACTGCAAAGATTTTTGAAGTTAAACTTCTTTAGGCGCATGAGGGTAAATTTTTTACGGATGAAAGGCTTGATTAGCGTCACGAAGCTGTGCAACGTGTTTTATGCGTCATCGTTTGAACGTTAGGTAGTTTTAATATTTACAAATAACATGTGGCATTTTAATTTGCCACTCGTTATTTCATAATTTAATATACTATTTTTCATAATACGTAAAATAAAAATATTTCATAAATTCTCTTTTCTAAATTTTAAATTCACTCGTGGCATTTTTATTTACAATTCGTCATTTGAGATCAATAAATTATTTGTATTACTTTTGGCACTTTTAATATTTCAATGACAATTAAATTCCTAACATATCTTCCTTTTTCCCTCCCTCTAAGCGTCGGAATTCTAAAGTTTTACAATTGTATAAATATAAACAAGACTTAAAATTTTGTTTCCCAGAGAAGTTTCGCTTCTGACACGTGTACTTTGTTCGCACGCAATTTTAATTTTTTTAATTGGTCGTCTTTGATTTTGATTTTGCGCATAGCAAAATGTAATTAACCTAGCTCACATGTACTGTAAACTTATAGTTGAAGGTTTTATAGACATTTTTTTACATTCATAACTTAGCCGTATTTACATCCTCTTTTTAACGGACTCCGAAAAAGAAAGAGGTTATCAATTCGTCAGTATTTTTTTTTATGTTCGTTAATTCATACCTTTCGACTTAGCGTCCCAATTTTTTTGGTCCAGTTCTGTTACGAGGTAAATATCTACTTTTTTATCACTGAAAAATCCTTTAAAGTGCGACAAGAACAAACTTTTATCCAGGAATGTGAGACTCGCTGACTGCACCGAAATACCCATTTACGCCCAGAGGAACCCTCTTAATGTGGATGGTAGGAGCCAGATGACGTATTCAGCAAATTCGACTTATAGATTGAAGATTAGGAGACTAAAACTCCGTTTAAGCAAAAAGCATCCGGCAATCTTCCATTCCCTCCATACTGCTTCCCTTTACAAAATTACCTTTGCTAGTAGAGAGGATGGAAGGGTAACTGTATACGTTTCTATAATAAACTCCCACAAGACGTTTTAGAAATGTCAATTAATAAATTCATAATTAAAATATAGTAAACTAATATGATATTGTAATGATGATAGTAACAAAAAAAATACCCGACTGAGTTTGTTGTGGGTTCTTCTCGGATCAGGGCGCGAAGGAAGCTTCGTAACTTTAGATTTTAAGCCTTGCTTGAGTACCATCATCAGACGTATATTAGAATCAGAGTGCGAAAAAAAATATAATGTGACGATTCTGCTGTAATATGCCTACTTGAATAAAGATATTTTTGATTTGATTTGATTTGATGGTGTTATACTTTGGCATGGGCGAAATGTTAAGACCTGGAAACCAACGGGTGCAACCTTGAACAATTTGAAAATCAAATTCAAATTCAACTTCAAAAATTATTTTTCAAGTAGGATTTTTACAGCACTTTTGAATCGTCAAATATAGTTTTTTTCAATAATGATGTAATAAAGAACGACTTAGAACCTAAAGTTACGAGGATTCCTTCGTGCCTTGTTCTAAGAAGTGCTCACAACAAACTTACACGGGTGTCACTTTTTCTCATCATTACAATATATTTGATTTAAATATATTCTATGTCGATTAGAGCAATTTATTCACTCCCACGCTTTTTCATCGTTTAAGTAGTTCTTCAAGTTTAGACCACACCGATAATAATTATTAACAATTGACAGGTCAATACAAATATATCAAATTGATTTTACAATCCAATCGCTCTGGACAAATTGAAAAGATGACATAAACCAGCGGTTATATTTTATCAGAGACCTTCAACAATTGTATTATTAACAATTTTTTGATTGAACGGTTCTTGACATAGTACCAATAAATCTATATTTATTAGGTAATTTTCGCTTAACTGATAATCCCCTGATAGTGGACAAGGCAGACTAAAAGCAAGACAATGTAGTGGAAAATTTATTGTTTTGTATTCTTTTACAAATTATTATTCTAATAGATAACCTAATGCGAATATGAGGTAACAATTTTCAATTCCTACAATTAGTTCAATCTCTCGCTCTACATAGGTCTAAACACACCGCTAAATTTACAGTGGAACATAAAAAAAAATTAAAATAAAGGTTTGATATCAGTATCATAACCTTATATGATACTGATATCAATTTTTTTTTATGTTCCGCTAAATATGCCGGTGTGTATAGTTCACATTTTAAATCTTATTAATGAAAAGTATTTGTTAAACTTGTAGTGGATTACTCTTTATATTAATACAAATATTTTAATATTATTTTGTGAAAAGTCTTTAAAGTTCAGCGCAAAGAAGTTTCTTTTTAAGAAGTTCATGCTAGATTGCGAAGGAGTTAACTTTTTTTTATTTTTATGTTACTTATTGTTGGTAAGATCACCAAAGACATTTTATCCGTACGACACACCAAGTAACCGTCATAGTGCGGTGGGTATTAAGCTCCAAAAACCCTCTTTTAGAAGTGAGGAGATCTGTGTTATGGAACTTTATGTTGTTAGTGCCCAATTAATATTGTTATTTCGTTATTTGCAGCAGCAAAGCATACGTGCTTCTATTTATACAGACATTGTAAGTCGAACACCCTAATCAAAAACATCAACTAATATTAAATTAAATAGTTTCTTTGTTATGCTGTTATCATGTAACAAAATGTTAGAACAAAGATAATATCACGTGGCACATAAATGATTTCGTTTGCAAAAGCAGAATAAATTGTGTCATAAACCATGCTATCATATATTTTTTTTATTAATTATTATGACAAAAATGACAAAAGGTTTATTGATAGTTTTAGTGCTAAATCTAGAAAATCCTGTCTCCTCATCTAGTAACCTCATCAGGTCACTTACCGTTGGAAAGATTAGTGCGTAGTAGTTTCTACACAGTATCGTACTGAAACGCATATTTATTGTGTAGACAATTATTTTGTCGCTGGGAAATGCATTTACGCACCCCGCTTAAGAGACAGGCGGGAGTGTGGGACTCGCCGGTAAACCCAGCGGATCCCACGTCATTTTCGAATGGAAGGACCAGATGTTCGTTGTAGCATTCCACTCTGGCTCCTCCGAATGAAGGCTCAAAAGTGCAGAGGGAGGAGTTGGATAAACCTCAGTCTCCTGTTTCTTTCTCCCCTCCGTCGGGGGTACTGTGCCTCGAATGCATTCGCCGTCACTCCTCGCCGTACCTCCTTCAGCGAAACGATAGTTTCACAGAAGGTGGCAACAGCATTTCAGGCACGCTCGCTAACATGCATTGTACCTATAATACTTGTCAACGAGAGGTCCGTACCGATCAGCAACGTCAGAAGATGACGCTGAGGTCCGTGTGGTGCGCTGTGTTTATAGGAGCAGCACACTTATAGCAGGTGGCTGATGGCGTTACTGTAGACTATTAACTAGCTGATAGGGCCTTTAGTCCAAACTCAGACAAATGAAAATATATCATTTCTATAATCAAAATATGCCATTTCTTAAAATGGCATATTTTGATTTACCAGGAATCGTACATAGGACCTCTGCTAGCGATGTGAGTACTAGTAGCATTGATAGCAGGCTTTGGTTAATTTATACGCGTAAGAACCATTGCTTAAGAATAGGTAAATACAAAAAATTTATTTATATAAAAATGAATCCCTATTCCCTTTGATCACGCGTGAATGGCTGGATTAATATCGCTGATTGTTTTTTCAGTGTTTTTGTTATTCTTAAGAGATAGTTCTTATGAAAGAAATAAATAAGAAAACTTAACGTTCATGTTAATATTTGTAACCTTATGACATAACAATCAGTTCTAAAATTCAATATTATTAGTTAAGACAAAAGAAAGTCTATTGGGTCAGCGGGTCTATATGCTTTATTGAACACCACAAGAGAAACAATAATAATACAATGTCTAAATTAAACGAAGTTAACATTATTCCGACAAAGACAGATAATGATTCACTACATGCTCCTTAAATGTGGAGATACTCTGGCACCGCCGAATTTTGAGAGGAAGCGCGTTCTATCGGTTTATGGCACTAACCGTGAACGATTTATCGTAGATTTTAGTTTTACAGTGCTATGCCCTTAGCACCAATTCGTCAGCACGACGCGCATTAAGAGTATCGGTCCGTCTAAACTCAGATTTTACTTTGAGATAATGTGGAGATTTTGGGTTAAATAATACATGTTACAAGATTGGAAGCCACTTGAATTTGAACAAAATTCTGATGTATGGTCATATTTGCACAAGCCAAATATGAACCGAATGATATTTTGAAGTCGCTCAAGTTTATTTTACTGTTCCTCAGCGAGGTCGGGGAAGCGTGCGTCAGCGTAGTCGAGAATACTGAGAAGTAAGGACTGTGCTAGCATAATTTTGGTGGGAATGGGAAGGATGTCTTGTAGCTGTCGCAGTGATTTCATGACCCCAAAAAACCTTTCTGCTAGTTTCCCTAATATGATTCGACCAAGTTAATGAAGAATCTAGATAAACCCCTAGATTTATAACGGTCTGGCTGAAGGGCATTGCGACTCCATCACATATCGTTGACAGAAGGGTATTCCAGTAAACTCTTGAAATAAAACCTCGACTACCAAAAATTATCGACTGCGACTTACTAGGGTTTATCTTAATTCTATATATACATTCAAAGTGCGTAGCACATTGTTTGTACGCGATGTACTCTCAAACTACTCAAACGATTTTGATGATTTTTATCATTCTAATTAAGAACATAGGATTTAAATATTAGTTCTGCGGTTAACTAAGTTATATGAACATCATATAGATTGCACCGTACTTTAAAGTCCCACACACAAGTATACACCGACAATTAAGTGTGTGGGATCATCATGGTTCTGTAAAGTAAACAAACCCTAGATTCACTATGGTAAAGGAATTTACGACACTTGTTAATAGTGATAAGTTCATAAAAATATAAGCAGTCATCACAAAATTAGTGTGTTAATAACCTTTTAATTTATTAAATTATATATTCAATGTAACCTACATAGTGAAACATAACGAAAGAACTATTCCAGCAGATTTGTTAATATGATTTCGTTGCATTACTAAATTTTTATCATTTTGGTGTATATTATGCAATTTGGAACAAATTTTATTATCTATGGTAGGATCGTCTTTGTTTTACGCCTATCATATAGTCACTGGATAAATGAGATGGATGATTGATTTATTCGAAATACTGCGAACTTTAACGGTAAACGATTTACTTTCTTAGATTTTGTTATTTCTTAGTTATTCAAATAGTTTTTTGCACATGGACAACTCTTGTAAATTGAATTTTACTCTTACTTCTTTTATTAATATATTAAATAATGTGAAAAATGTCTTAATGTTCCTAATATGTGTATTTTTATTAGTGGATGACTGAAGAACTAAATCAGACCTATATAGGTATTATTTTAAAATATCATTTCTTAACCTATGTATGTACGTATATATATATATATATATAATGTCGGAGAATAAGAGAGAACGGAAAAGCATAAAGCACAGGGGCGCAGGGTTCTCCGCCGACATGGTTATTAATTTCTTATACTGTGGGCGCTCGTGGGTAATGTTGGTGCAATCAAACACTTTATCAATTAACTCGAATTATAATGTTCAATCACTTAATGTTTCCGATATCAATTTACACAAACTCAATAACAATAATAGCTAGGAACGCGACAGTTCCAACAGCAGACTGCTCCGGTCGAGCGCCACTCGACAACTGACGAGAGCCTCCCGCCGTACTGCCACTATTGACTCTGTCCCACGCCTACAGATGGCGCCAGCGTTCCACAGACACCTGCCCTCCGACACGACATCCTGACTTGCACACGTCCCAGTGTGATGGCTAACCTGCAACTAAACCTCCACGAGAATATCTCTTTCCGATCGGCCAATCCTGATCACACCTTCAACGAAAATCATTAAAGTAATAGCTAGATGCTCCACGCTACTCAACTTCCATGTTGAACTGGACCCGACATTATAATGAAGCATTATTCAAAGTAATTAATATAATCTATAAATACAAAAGAGATATCCAGGTATCTATTGAAACATCACGGTATCTCTGGAACCATAAGGCGTAGAGACTTGAAATTTGGTAGGAATACGAGTATTCCTTTTGTCGAATTGAGGTCAGCTACGAACGGATTTTAAGAAATTCCACCCGCAAGGGAAGTTACGGGGGTATTAATATTTGTAAAACAATTTGCCTAAATTAATGAAAATGCTATCCAAAAAACACTCAACGCAGACGTAGTCGCAGGTTTAGCTAATTCGTTGTCGTTGCTTAATTTAATGCAACTGGACTTACTTAGTCCCAATGTTTCCGATGCAACCGGAAAGAGAACAGACGCAATATCGACGGATCTCGATGATACGTCTAAAAAGTCAATTCATTGGGAGGACTCGAAATCGTATGTTTTACATATAAATTTCAATATAATTTAAATTTAATGTATTAAGACATCACATAGCTATTTTAAATGAAAAATCTTATAATCCAAAGGTTGAGTTACGTACAGAAGAATGAAGAACAATCTGTATTAGCTTGTATTTTAAAACTCATATTCATTTTAACATAATTGGCACTGTGGCATCACGGAACGAAATTACGCAGTTTTTTTTTATCTCAACACTTAAATTAATGAAATTTTTAAATCAATCTCCTATGAAATTTGCTTTTTTAATTGGGTCACTATTCTGACGAAGCCGCAATAAGTAAATCGACAACGATCCAATACTATCAAAGATTATTCCCTTATCTAACAGTGCCAAAGAGTAGTGAAACGGGTGATTTGGTCGTGATTCCAACGTGACTCTTAAATCATTATATCTATTCGAAACACCAATTTGTTTTTACTGATTAATATAAAGATTTTATTATTTTTATATTGCTACAGTGGACTACATCTATAAAACGTAATTCTTCATAGTTAGAACGTATTTTATATATGTACCTACATATAACATTAATTTAATATAGGTATAATATTGTACTATAAATCGGACCTTAAAAGTTCAAAGCGCCAAAGAAATTCTAATAAATTTGGAATAGGGATAGGACGTTGAAGTACTTTAAAAAAACTTTACGTATATCTAATATTTTTTATTGAATTCCATCGATAGATTTTCATTATATAACCTCCTTTTTTACAAAACCACACGAAGGTAGAGACTGCTGCAGCAGCTGGTAGGGTTAGTATAAATAACTAAACAATTTTCAAGATTTAGTATTATAATAAAACGTCAGATGCAAATGTTAAATAAATCAAGAAACTTCTATACTAATATAAGGCCACCATAACATAGCAAAAACTTTGCCATAAAATGAATATATAACAAAAGATTAAAAATAAATACAATTAAAAATATTTTTGTGTCATCCATTTTAACATTAATTACGTATATCCATTAACAGGGGCACTATTTTCCCAAAATTAAATAAGACGTTGCTTATTATCGTAGACTGTACTATTAATGTACAATTGTTCAAAGAATCAGAAGTGTCCTCATTCAAAGATAAAGTATGGTGAAGCTACTGACAGGAAACACGTGGCTAACATCGTACGATCTTTCGAGAGACGTAGTAAAAACTTCGGCTCCCGCTCGGTAAATAATTGATAAGGTTTAGAGGCGCGGCCTTTATCGTTATAACTGGCCTATTTGTGATATTTGCATTTTTTTTTTATTATAAAGCGCTTTGATGTGATGTTTATCTTATGAAAGGAAAGCTAATATACAAATTTTTAAAGTCGCTCACTAATTTGCAGGTTAAGCAATCCTATTCTTAGATTCTTCAATATTATATTACAAACTTTGAATGACTTAAAACACAATACAAACGTTGATACCAATTGGGAACTGTCACAAGGCGAATGTTCCTTCAATCACCTGTGCTACATTTCTTATACCCCCCCTTGTAAAACTTCCCACTCAAAAATAATAAGTCCACCAATCACAGTCTAAACAGAAGTTTTGATTAAATTTGAGAATTTCCGAAATAGCGTAAAACCGGATGTAGCACATGTAAACGTTTTACTGGTATAATTACAAAGACAACAAATAAAATAATGATCGCTAATATAATATATATCAATATCAATAGATATTTATGAAAATTGTATTGTAATGATAATGTCAAAAAAGGATACCTGAATGAGATTGTTGTAGGTTCCTTTCAGAGCCGGAAACAAATAAACCCTCGTCCTCACCCTTTAACGTCATCATCAGTAGTATAAGAAACGTGAAAAAAATGTATATTTAACGAATTAAACGTAACGTAAAGGCCTTTCAAATTTAATTAGAAATGTTATTAAATCTTCATTTCACAGTTATTTCGTTCTGATACATACTATATTTTACAATAACAATTTTTAGAATATTCCATCATTTGAACATAATTTATACATCATAAAATTATCACCAAAGTTGTAACTGACATTTCACAAAGTTTTCACGTGTGTAAAGACATTGTGTGGCGAATTTTTAGTAATAAAAATTTTTGCGTATCTAGATAACGTATACGATAAATGAAACACACAATACACGTGATATGAAAAGAACGAGGGGGTATGGCACGGTATCAGCTATGATTACGATTATATATAGGGTTGTCGAAAATCGTTTATAACTATACAAAATAATTTGGATGATTAAATATTGTATAATTATATCCGATTCCAAGCGTTGTCAAATCAATCATCAATTAATCCTACAGATCAGCTATTTAAAACCGGAGTTGGAGTCGTAATAAATAATATATAACCACTCAGAAGGAAGTATTTGTAACGTATTGACAACATAATAATACTCTTGCTCTTGCTCAGTGGCGTTACGTAAACATCTTTTTAATTTGATTATATTTCCCTAAAATTTGGTTAAAAAAAAGATAATTTGGAAAATATTGATATCACGTCGCATATAAAATATTAACGACGAGAGCCAAAACTTTTATACATTAGCTGACCCAACAAACGTTGTTTTGCCATATAATAAATATTATAGCAATTAAAAATAGGCGTTGATGAGAGAAAGGTTAAAATTTAGGGTTGTATGTATTTTTATGTGCTGTATCATAAAAAAATTAAAAGCAAATTTTTTTTCCAAAAAATAAAAATAAATTAAGGGGTGGATAACCCATTAACATACAACCCCCCCAGTGGACATTTAGCAGGATGAAAAATAGATGTTGTCCGATTCTGTACCCTAGCTGATGCACGCTAAGATTCACGGAAATGTGTGGAGCCGTTTCGGAAAAGTTCAACTTCTAACACCGTGGGACGAGAATTTTATATATCCATAAGATCATAAATACACGGACATGCTTCTTTAAAATAATCTAACTACAAGTGGCAACCCTGTTCGTAGTGCGTGATAATCACCTTCGTTTTATATCGTGAGGTATATATCCTATTAGAGACACGTGGTATACATTATGACAATTCTATTTGACGGTGGTTGCCACTTATGGGTTATAATAATAAAAAAATATATATGGCAAATATTTTTGACGACTTTACGATACGTATTGAAAGTTTAAGTAGACGGCACATTTCATCAAACACATGGGAAAGAAAACGGATATGCCCTTTATCTTCATCATTCCCACTGAATTTTGTAGATTTGCATATTAAACCAAAGATTCAATATACGCATCCAAATTTCCAGAACTTGAAATTGCTAAATATCGTAAACCGTTAGTCTACTTGTGCTTGAATGACGCTTCAAATCGTTAAAACCCATTATTTATCGTTTTCAACTTTTTAATCCTATTCAGGTGGTTTAACCAATCAAAATAAATTATTATTATATATAATTTCCAGAAGGATATCTTTTTCACAACGAATATATATCCTGAAAGTGTTTAATACATAATAAAGTTTTTTATATGTATTACTTATTTTAGCTCTTCTGTATCTATAAAATTAATGTAGCATTGCGTATATTTTTGTTATATTACTCTTATAACAAATTATTTTTTAACAGTATTGCACGTATATTGTATTATTGATTTTACCCATTTATACGACAATTATAAATTAACGCTTTGAAAATAGTGAAGATTGAGATTTTCGTTTAAACACGAGAACAACTTAAATGTAGTAAATGCATGTGAAGCAAATAAGTTTCTTTCCTTAACAATAAATCCACTTGAATAAGTCGCATGTGTTTTAATTCAACAACTTTATTTTCATGTATCTTATTTCAAATACAAATTGAATTAATATTGAATACAACTAATGTGAAATATTATAAAAAACTAGTTAACCCGCGTAACTTAGCCTGCCTTCTTTTATATGTAGAATTTAAATAAGGTGTCATCTAGTTGGTATAAGTATCAAGTATAACTTAATATAATTGACAGAGGAACACATACTTAGCGATCTTTCGATTTCCAAAAAAAAGTATTATTTTTTATTATGACTTAAAATGAAAACTATTCTATTTCTCTATTTAGACAACATTATACACAATATATAAAATATCACTAAAATCGTTTTCATTAACCACAAACTTTGTAACATTAGATTTTTGTACATGTATATAGATATGTCACATACATTTTATTAAGAGAAAAAATGGTTTTCGCTAAAGGAAAACATCGTGAAAATATTCCATAAGCATTTACAATCAATTAACTCTGACTCATTTTAACCATGTATGCACTTAAATGTTATCGCCTTACAAAAATTAGAGCTGCAGGAAAAACCCCATGCAAGTGTTAATATTACTATAATAAGCTATTTAAATCTTTAATTCCTTATAATAAAGTACATTTTTGTTTGTCAAAATACTACATGTTAATTGACTTGTCGTCCAACCGTCTGTCCGTGCATTATGTCACGTAACCGAAAAAAAGAAAGTGTTTCCATAACACGAACGTCAAGTTATATCGGTGTCATAAAATTATTTATTTCATAAAGTAATTATAATTTCACTATAATATGTTTATGTGTCTATATACGTAATGTAAAATATATTAGCTTTAAAACGCCACACAAATCTATTTCACGTTCCAATTAGTCGCAATTCACACAGTAATAATTCTTTCGCTTGTCGGTTACCACTGACCTATAATAATCGATTTGTAGACGTCGATTTACATTTTTAGTACATCTAGAATCACTTTTAAAAATGTAATTAAAAAAATACATTATAATCCAACACAACACGGGCATCATTTACACATACATGCAAGATTATTTTAAGCGATTAATTTAACAATATAAATGTGTGTGTGTGAGTGAGTGTGTGTGTGTGCGTGTATATATAATAACATTAATTTAGTAAATTGTAACCATAATTCTTTTCCACTTAATCTTCAGTTCTGTGTATATAAAGTAAATCCGTTCTGGCTTATATATAAATAAAAGTGTTGTTTAAATGCTTATGTATAAATGCAATTATGTATAAATAAAATTGTGTCCTTATACTTAAGATAAAGCTGTGGATTTACTAAATAAATAAGCAAAATATGTGCTCAACAAGTTACGTTATCTTCAGTCTAAGCATGTTAGTATTTTTTACCGTAAATTACATATTTATTTTTTGATGTGATATCAAAATGTAATTATTGTGTTGAAACAAATATTTAAATCGGCAAAACTACTTAGCTTTTTTATTTCTTCACTATTCCTCTAAAAAACTATATATGACGTTTCAGTATGATTAGTGTAGTGCTGGTTGATGATTGAAACATTATAATGAAATAAAAATAGAGATCATTGTTTTTGTATTATTATTAATTTATTAAAGTGAAAGCAATACCTGTTGCTATGCGACTGTGGAAACAGATTATATTATTAAATCTAGGCCGTCAGTTTTTTTCCTTCAATGTCGTTACTCATCCCGTTTTTTGTTTAAACAGGTAAAAAAACTAATCCTTATCTGTTTCTAGGCCTCTTTATACATTTTTTAACGTTTTTCGGTTGAATTGAATGACTTTTAGTGAACCGAACGACGATCGGAAGATACGCCATTGTCCAAAAGTAGCGTAGTTGCAAATTCTAAGAAATAACACCGAGGCTTTATACGCTTAATTTGTACACTTTTTACTTACAGTTTATGCAAAAGTCTTATTACAAAACTTTTTATAAAAACATAACGTTACCTTTGCGAGATTTAAGGCATTATAGAACTTTAAAAATCTACGACTAGATTTGAATTATAATGATATTCATGATTGTTGGTTGGTGAAAAGCAACGTCATGTTATTTTATCTATTTGTACACTTTATTGCACCTTAAAATGAATACATTATAATAAACTTAACTAAATAAAGAAAAAATGTGCAACAGGCGGTCTTATCGCTTAAAAGCGATTTCTTCTTTACAACCTTGAGTTAAAAAAGCTGTAATTAGCGAAGAAGGAAGGTAGGCAACAACATAAACATACACACAAATAAATACATCGTAATACATGTACAATAATAGATATACATATCAACATATTAATATATATAACATACACAAAGTTACATAATATTTGAATATATACACAAAATGTCGTCAATACTTAATTTGACTGCAAGAGATAGTGTTTTTTTAATGTTTATCATATTATAACTAACTCAAGAAAAGTACAATATTAATAAAATGATCGTATCATGTTATTAATATTATCACGTACCGTCGCTGCCATCCGAGACTATGTATCAGGTGAGATCATAGACAAGCCCTATCTGGTACGCAATAAAAGAATTTAATAAATTCAATATAATAATCACTTAATATTTTGGGTAATGTTAGTTAATTTTGCTAATTAAGAGTTTAAATTTAAGACTGTATCATCATTTACCAGAAGAATAAAGTCCTATATTTTTTCATAAATATACATACATATTATTTATAGAAATTCTTTATTAAAAGAATTTCTTTCAAAAATAGTGCCATAACTTAAAGGATTGCTTAGATGAAAAAAAGTACGTGCGTATAAAGTACACATGTCAGAAGTGAGACTTCTTTGGCAAACTAATTATACAAAAGTAGAACTTTAGATTTTCGACAGTATAGAGGGAGGGAAATGGAAGATATGTTAGGAATTTATTAATTTAAATATCATCAAAATATTAAATGTGTCGAAAATTTATACAAATTATTTAATTAAATCTGAAATCACGAAAGTGCCACACGGTTTTTGTCAATATTAGAAATTATTAACTAAATTTTGTTTTTGATTTAAAATTTATTTAATATGAAAACTACCTAACCTTCAAACGAATTAGCATAAAAACGCTGCACAACTTCGTGACGCTAATCGCGCGTTTCATCAGTAAAAAATTTACCCTCAAGCGCCTAAAGAAGTTTCACTTCAAAAAGCGTAGGAGCGAATGAACTCCTTTAATCTAAATAACACAAATTTATATTATAATGTAATGATGATGGTAAAAAAAGTATACCCTACTGAGTTTGTTGTGGGCTTTTCTATCGAACGAACTCTCGTAACTATAAATTGTAAGTTTTATTTTAATGTCGTCATGTGTGGATGAACTTACATTTAACTGATAAAAAATACTGTAAAGACCTGCTTGAATAACGAATTTTTGAATTGAATAACACTCAGAAAAATCGAAATGTGTAAAAAAATAAAATTATAGTTTGATATGAGGGCAACTGACGAAAAATAGTACCATAGAATTCAATTTTTAACTTTATACTTAATAGAAATTTGAGGATCCTCCTAATTTATCCTATCTATTCTGCTTGGTTTTAACATATGTATTTTTGACACATTATTTTAATAAAAATGTTGGGTTCTTTCTTCATTCCCGAATCTCATGAGAGAGCAATCAAGATAAATGGTCATTTACAATTTTTATTAATAAAATTACAATACACTTGTAATAAGTGGTAAATATTTCTTCAACGTAACTGTGAATCATTGCATCGGTATTTGTTATTAATAATTATCGACAGAACAACATTTAAATTTCAACGTAATTGAATTACAAATTATAGTTTTGTTTTCAAAACACGGCTCGGTCTTCTAATTTCGGAATTATATGTACCTGGCGCCATGATTTGTAAAGAAGATATCGATTTCTCGAACCGCATTCCATTACTCCCCACTTCATAAAAGAGAATTTAAAGATTGCACTCTAGGCCCTATTAGATTTGACAACTTAGGGATAAAGCAAAATGGAAAAATTACCGTAGTAGTAACCGATCTCGTGGGAATGTGCGAAAATCCATACTATATAAACGATTCAAGTTTCTATATTTTTGCCATGAAGTTTTCCAGTATTATAATAATTTTACCGCTCTTCGGGTCGGAGACTAATCCAACAATTCAAACGTTAATTATTATGGTGCAGGCGATATCAGTTATAAAGGATGTAACTAATACAATTTGCTTTAATCATAATAAAATAAATTATAATGATGATGAAAAAAAAGTTCGAACTGAGTTTGTTGTGGGCTCTTCAGAAAAGGGCGCAATGAACCTTCGTTATTCAGTCTTAAAGTCGTTCTTTGCTAATCAAATCAGTCCTACATTGTAAATATTATAAGCAAACAAATATACTTAACGATTCAAAACTGCAGTAAAAGCCTACTTGAATAATGAATGTTTTGAACTTGAATAGACTGTTAACATAGTCTTTTAAGAGACAAAAATTACTTGCAAACCTATTAAAAAGGGCTACTTTGTTTTTATTTCTATTTCTACTATTACCTATTTCACACTTTCCATAATATCAATCGTGTACTTTGCAAATATCGTGGCACCTGTTCAAGTTTAAATATATTTTCATACACTTGTAGTGAACGGCTCTGTATGTTCTGATATACTATACAACTATAACTTCATTAATTAAATTTATTTTACGATAAATTGTATATAATGTATAGAAGTGACTTTTTATGTAATTAATTTAAATACTTCGTGCTGGTAATCTTTATTTTTTTCGTAGATGTTTATTTAAAAGTTTCTTGTTAAAAATTACTACCTGCTAGTTTCAGTGCACCCACCTCATTTGGATATCAAATTAATGTGTGTATGTTTTCACTCAGATGTACTGCGGAATCTTTCAACACTGCTAGTCTATTTTCCACAAAAAGTAAAAATATTTATAAATATTGTTTACGTTATACCCGAAAATAAGCATGTGGCGTTGAAAGATTTTGTAAATAAGTCGATACAAATTGCTCACTTTATTTAATGACGTCCGTTCTCTGCTATCTATTGAGTTTCAATATTAAATATTTAATCTCGAGTGAATTTACCATATGTTATTTAGGACTTTCTTTAGCACGCGAGTTTCGTCACACGATTCCATTAGAGATAATGAATTATTTTGAAAAGAATACTTTTTTTGAAAATGCCATTCGCAGTTGTATTCCATGAAATCATTCCTGTTTTTCAATTCCTCCTCCCCACACTCTTTTTGTATATATCTTAAAATATTAGTAATAAAAATACTTATTTATGTATTCACATAAGTTTAAGTACATTTTTTTAAACTAATATGCTACGATTTGTTTGTGTTCCAGTCTCCAGATAGCTCTGAACATTATATAATCATTCTAAATTAAACCGTTGTATAATCTGCTAACAGTTGCTGTAATGATTCCCATTTATACATCACATCCTTCCCAGAGACGCAGTACGTAGAAATAAGACGACTGCGTTTCGAAAATTGCGCAGTGTATGCGTTCCTTAAAAGTCGATTTGTTTATCAAATAAAGAAAGATCAGATTGATAGATGTATTTATTTTTTGTCTGGACTACATTAAAAGTGCATTTCATGGTAAACCGATATATCACAAAGTCTACTGCACATATAATTTTATATACAAAAATGATTTGCTGTTCGTTAGTGTTACTAATTAACTCGACAACGGCTGGCCTGGTTTGGCTAATTTTGGTTTTGAATTATTCGTGGAAGTCGTGGGAAGGTTTATGAGGTAAGTAAATAGGAAAAAATGTTCTTGGAATATAAAAAGAACAACAATTTCGCTTTCCCTCGAAAACTATTCCTAAATGTCAAACGTTTAATGCTCCTCCCGTCATTCAGAAAACAAATTATGTTTAAAAGAATACATTTGCTTTTTATACCATGTGGTTTTCACATTTGATATTGACAACCAACCATTTCTGATCGCAACTATAATATTCGAAACATTTTGGCGGGAATCTTGCGAATTCTTTTCGTTCCGGTTGATTTTTGACCACATTTTTTACTAAAGTTGAAACGTTCTGCATTTAACATTCAGTTTTTTTTTAATTGATTCTGAGGCCTTACGAAGTTTGACGGGTCCGCTAGTTAGTTATAAGGCTAAGTTTTTAATTTAGGCATCTTCTAAAGACATTTGGCAGAACATAAGAATGTTTACTTTTGAAATATTCTCTTTCAGTACAACACATTTATAACAAACTTTTAGTGTAACAACTTTTGACAAATATTTCTCGCCTAGTCTGACCAGACTCTACGGTTTTCGTTAGAAAAAATGGATCTACTTGTTAATTTACTAAATTAGATACGAGTGAGTCTAGTAATTTAAAACCATCTTCGCACTGTTGCTTGGATGGTTTCAAAGCCTAAGGCACAACCTTAGAAACATTTTTCGTTTTATATATTGAGTAAGTTTTGACACAGAACTTTTTCTTTAAAAATTTTATCAAGCTTCAAGGAGGCATTTGGGTTTAATGGTTGTCTTTTAATAGAAAACGACCGTATGATCTCATATCTGTAACAATTTATCTATCCAGAATAGTAAATGCGAAGCTTCTGAAACGGCAATTAAAATAAACTGCCTTGCTATATCACCTTCATCGGAATATTTTAAATGAGGCATATTAATCCATAATAATTTTAAAGATAAAGTGTATAAATAAACGAAGGCTGAT
Organism: Elymnias hypermnestra; assembly: GCA_015832385.1. Lineage (NCBI taxonomy): Eukaryota > Metazoa > Arthropoda > Insecta > Lepidoptera > Nymphalidae > Elymnias > Elymnias hypermnestra. The sequence continues at coordinate 5,037,587 of JACTOM010000194.1, read as the reverse complement.
TATTTGCTGCAAGTTCAACACGTCACATTCATTAATTATATTTTTTATTTACATGTATACGTTGCTTTAGATGAATAATCAAACAGAACGAAATTTTAGTTAAGTACACAGCAGGCCCCAAAAAGTCATTTTGTTGTATTACAACTCATATTTATATCGACAAAAATGACGCTGTGTCAATTATAAATTGATTGATTTGTAGGTGTTGTTTATTTTTAAAATGCTCTTATGTGAAATTACCTTCTTTTAATTAGGTCACTATTCTTCCTAAGCTGTGACATCCTAAAACAACATAAAAATACGGTTTTAGAAATAGAACACATTATAGAGTATTACAATATTTTAATTATCACCTTACTTATTACAACTTATGACAGAATAGATAGATAAGTTACTACATATCAATGGCATCTACGTATAAAGATCAACTTACATTATAAATCCATTGAAATTTTATAATATCGCCGCACAGCTTATCTTTTTTTTTAGCACCATATAGCTAAAATATGAATGGAATAGAACAGACTAAAATTCTCATTTATTTGCTCAAATATTTGACATATATGGTGGTACAATTTTTATGAAGTAACAAACGTTCAGCCACTGAGTGGCATTCAAATATATGTCTTACAAATAGAAGTCATTAAATTATGCCATAAAAAAAATATAGTTACCAAATAATCAAAATTGCATTACATACACATACATATATACAATAATTTTATAGTCAAGAAAACAATCAAAATTCAATCGTATCAAATATTATATAGTAAAATAATAAAATATAATAAATATTCTTCCACGTCGTAAACAGTTCTTGCTAGTAATAAGTTTTTAATCTTATTTTTGAATGTGATTCCATCTATTTTTGTAATTTCTTGTGGTAATTTATTAAACAACTTGACCTCCATAAAATATGCCATTTTTGTGTATGTACTTTTGCAAGGTTTACTTATTAGCAGTTTATTGATATACCAGTTATCTTATTGATCTACCAGTACTGTTTAAATCATTTTTTGGAAGTATCTTGTAATTGTTTTACAAAAATACAAACATCTCTTATATAAATGCACGATAGTGGTAATCTATTCTAGTAATATGTACTAATGATGGTTAAAAAACATCATTAGTACAAGAGGTAGAATAGTAATACATAATTTATCTTTGGAATACTCACAATATTAGGTTTTTATACTTGAATTATACGTAGGGGCCGTCGTTATAAAGTCACACGTTTGTCACGTTGTTCATGAACATTATTACGTATTACATTGAGTTACAGCATCACAAGATATATTCGTCACGTTGCTAATCGAAGCATCGAACTATGCTCACAAAACATACGAAAGGAATAATAAAAACAGACGGGTCAGCTGAAACATGTAAAATCGCATTGATTTTTGATGTAATGTTACCTAATCACAAAATAAAATATTCTCCACGTTTTCCCCCACCTCATTACGTATTACAGAATATTACATCACGTTGCTTAGCTAAGCTTTGAATTATACCGAACAAATATAGATCGAATAAACAAAACAATGATGTGTTAAAATGTGACAAAAGTTAAAATTCCACAGGGCCAGGTTTTTAATATAAAATAAAAAATATTTGAAATAAAACTTCTTTAGAATGAAAGAAAGAAAATATTTTTATTTATGTATTACGCCACACATCACAATTTATTTTAGTAAGTTTTACAATACCCTGCGATGTGTGGCATAACCCAGAAAATGGACCCAGCTCAGCATTTACGCTACACATGCCTGTCTGTCTCCAGCCCATGGAGCACTATTTTCAGTTGAATCCCTAGTCCAGGTACCGCCACGAATACAACCGATACAACTTAATCTATCCTTATATGCTATCTAAAGTTACAGGACCTGATAAAAATGTTGCAAAATTAATAATAATATACACTAAGTTAATAATAAATATAGTAAGTAGCAGGCCATTAACTTCCCACTGCTGCCAAGGCAGGCAATAGTACTCAACTGCAGTCTATATTACTTCACTCTCATAGTCCTATGTGACGGCAAACGAAACTTCCGCAGATATCAGGCGCTGAACCGACTGCCTAACATGCTCTCAAAAACACGGGGGTGGAGCACACCGCCAACTTCTTAACTTCGGGCAGATATCGAAAAAATGTTAATAGAAAACTCAATATTGATTTCGAGACCCGACCCGGGACTCGAACCCAGGAACTCATGTCATTAGTCGATCAGGCTAACCACTAGACCAGTGAAGTACTGATATACATACATATATATATATATATATAATAATTAAACTAAAGACTATATTATATATATTGTCACATACATATACATAAACAGAAACATATTTGATGTATACACCTTAATACTGGTATATATGGCTTATATAAAAGAAAGCTCCGACACGTGATCTTTAGGCGCATAAGGGTAAAATTTTTATACTAATTCGTTAGGTAGTTTAAGTTTTTACGAATAACATGCGGCATTTCAATTTGCCACTCGTCATTTAATAATTATTTTATAGTAAAAAATTCATTAGGTTCCTAAAATATCTTGCTTTTCCCTCCGTCTAAGCCTCGGAAATCTAAAGCTTTAGATTTGGATAAATATAAACAAGACTTAAAAATTTGTTTGCAAAAGAAATTTCGACATGTGTACTTTATACGCACGCACTTTTAATTGTTACATTGGGTACAATATTAATATATTGTACCCAATATAATCTTTATATTAAAGTGTATTGAAATATAGAAGTGACGCGTTGACTTACTGCCTTCATCAACGAGAGCCGACTTTACTAGAACGAGCGTTTCATATCCCAATGTGTCAGCTCAATCTCATTCAGTACCTACAAATTAAAGTGCCCCTAAAGTCTTTAACTTAGACGTAATATTGTGACAGCTTAATTTTAGTTATATATTTAGTTATATAAGGAGACAGTCGTTCTAATAAAAAATTACCTTAAAGGCATAACATAATTTGAAGGAAAAGCACGTGTAATGTCTAACTATGGACTCTTATAAAATAAATTCGTATTATTTGTTGGATAACAAGGCTCAAAGGATTTTTCTGAGTCGGATAACGTACAACTGTCTAAACAATTAATATAAAAAAAATAATTGTTTTAACATCAAGTGACATCGGTGGATGGCAAGTAAAAAAAAACGAATTATTGAGTGGATAAATAATAAAGTATTTTGTTGACGATTGTAAATATAAACAAAATATATATTAGTATATTGTAAACATACTTAGATAAGTCATAACTATTATATTTAGTTTTATTAAAGTGAAAAATTGTGATTATCTACTTTAAATTTAATAAATAATATTTTGAATGATTGCAGAACCTATTGAAGCAAATATTTTTAATCATATTGCGTCGTGAGGACTAAGCCATTCAATATACAAATGAATCCTCACGTTCTTGTAACCATGATTAGCGCCTCATTATATTAATGGGCAAGGCTTTTATTTTTTTATACATTTCAAATGAATAGAAGGTAGCTCCAAAATCGCAAATTTAGTCATAGCTGGCTATCTTCTATATAATTGAAATAGTTTGAGATTCGCAAGCGTTAGTATCACTTCGGAGATCAATATATACGAAAACTAAAACAAAATATGTTTACCAATTTCTTTACGTTTAATCATTATTTCCTATAGATAAGACCCCTATTTTTAAACACACCACCCATCCAATAAATATTATAATTTAAAGCAACTTTTTTTATCGTCAAGAACTTAACGTAAACAAGAGATTGCATAATTATGCTTGTATATAAGCAATTTTAAATTTTAAAGCTGGTTCTTATGAAAGACTGATCAGGCAATATTTTTAATGTAGTTATTTGGGATTTTTTTCGTTGGGAAATGCTTTATGCACGCCGGATCAAAACTTACATCTGGGAGTGTGGGACTCGCTGGTCGTATCAGGATACTAAAACCCAGCGGAACCCCTTCTTATCCTGGTGTTGGGGTCCAGATGTCCGTTGACGCATTCAGCTCTGACGCCCCGGATAAACCCGACTATAGGGTTTAGTTTAGTTGAGGGAGAGCGGCGAGCAAAATTGCGCCTTCTGGCGCCTCCCCTCCTCGGGCGAGATGGAGTAGCGTGTGCCAAGTTATTCATGATTACTGGACTGATTAAAAATACTTTATTGTAAAAGCGTCTAAAATTGAATTAAGATTAAAAGTAATAAATAAAATAAAATGTTTATTATATCAAAATAAATAATGATAATAAACACATATTGAATATTTCAAATACAACCGAGGATACCCGATTATATAACATATGGAAATCACGAATTACTCTGTGAAAAGAGTAATTGAATTTCAATATATGGAAATGATTTTTTCATAACCAAGGCACTTCATGAATTGCAATGATATTTGAATTTATTTAAAAAAATCAGACAAAAAAGTTGCAAATATCATTTGAATAAATTTTCTTTTAGCATTTCGTATTGCGCTTTGTACATAAATGATTAATAAATAATAGTAAAAAATAAGAATATTTTGAGACAAGCAAAACAACAAGCTAATCGATCCCATTTTTCTGTATCTCAGCATCATGTTATTTTCACGATTAGAATGTCTTATATGAAAGACGATAATCTTCCTCAATGATTTCACATTTAACAAATTTGGTATGAAAAACAAAAATAAAAATCTAGTTATGTTAGAGATTATCGAATTCCTACAAGTTCGGAATCTCTAGTTTCCCTTACTATACATTCGCTAATTTCAGTTTTCAATGGTTTAAACACGTATGGTTGTTTAAACATTTACGTTTTACATACTCTTTGAAATTTCATTAATATAGCAAAATAAGTTTCTCCCACGTGAGTCTTACAGAAAAACGTGACGATTCTTTATTATAATTTTAAATTCTTCAGTGATTTTCCTTTGTTTGAACTTGAATAGCATTTCTAAGTAATACAAAAATTAAAAAAGAACGACTTAGGTCGCCGTATACATAAATAAAACCGTAATCTTTTAAATTAAACTAAAATCATATGACCTGCAGATATAAAAGTAAGTAAGTAGCAGCCCATTAACGTCCCACACAGGCACAGGCCTCCTGACTCCAAGGAGCGAGGGTTTTTAGAGCATAGACCCACCACGCTTCTCCACTGCGGATTGGTAGGCATAGTACACAAGTGCACTCTCTATTCCTTCACTATCATTGTCCAATGTGATGGGAATCCGACACACCGGAAAGAGATCAGGCGCAGGACCGACGGCTTAACGTGCTCTCCGACGCTCGGGGGTGGATCACACCGCCAATTTCCCAACTTCGCGTAAATATTGAGAAAAACCTAATAGAAAACTCAATATTGATTTTTTGAATTGGCCCAACCCGGGACTCGAACCCAAGACCTCATGTCTGTAGTCGAACACGATTACCACTAGATCAATGAGGCAGTTTCTGCCTGCCTGCAGATATACTAGAGACGAATTGAGACATAGACCCACCTTGCTACCATACTGCGGGTTCGAGGGCGAAATACATCCCACAACTGCTTCTATGATATTTGCAAATGATTAGTAATCCTAATTAAATAGTCCCTATTTAATATATTTTACAATACCATTCGAACACTTTAACATAAGTAATATTTCCAATATTGTATGTTGTATGATTGAAATTTACACTAGCTTCCGCCTGCGACTTCGTCAACAAGTTTGCAACAAACAAATTTGCAACGACACGTCACAATGTGAGACGTTAAGTCAAGCTATTTAACAGAAAAATATCCTACATTTACAAATAGATCATAAACTGTATTCCAAACGTATCCATCCGCTTTTGCATATTCATATGCGTTCGTCATTGTCATCACTTAAACCGATTTTTGCATAATTAAGTTTATATAATGATAAATAATAATTTGCTTAAAATGAGATCTTACCTTTATTCACAAAGGAGGAGATATAAGCGAGCTCATTTTGTTTTTTTAAGCCTAAAATGTATGCCAGCTTATCAGTATACTACCAAACTAAAACAATAAAAAACTGCCCTCAAAATATTTTATACAATACTAGTTGAATCGCGCAACTTCGTCTGCACCTCATAAAAGAGACAGAAAGCAAACAAATTAGTTGGTATTAAAAAGGTTCATAGTGAACCAACCTTAAAAATTAGTCTTAAGTGGTCGCAGATATTTATTTAAAACTTTTAAGGAGGCGCAATTCTGTCATACATAATATATTTTACACTTTAACCGTTTACGTAGCGCGCGTAGGAGAAGTTCTCAAAAGGAAAATACCCCTGATTGCGAAACATTCTTCATGACAGCACCATATTAGTCTTAGCGTAATGATATATAACTTATACATACATACATACATAGCATCACGCCTCATTCCCATAGGGATAGGCAGAGACAACATCCTTGCACTTGCCACGATCCTTGCATATCTCCTTCGCTTCCTTCAATCCCATTAAACCCTTCATACAAGTTCGTCGGCTTAGAGTACTCTTGACTTGGCCGTTATTTAAAATGTCCTGGATTTGGTCCAGGAACGTTCGCCTCGGTCTTCCCCTTCCAACTTTCGCATTCACTCTTGACTCATAAATCCTTTTTGTCAGTCTCCTTTCATTCATTCTCTCTACATGCCCAAACCATCTAAGCATACCTTTTTTAATTTTAGTCACTACGTCTTCTTTTATACCACAACGTAGCCTTCCTCAATAAGTTGGCTTTCTAACACTGAAAGAATTTTTCAAATCAGATCCGTAGTTTCTGATTAACTAGCGTGTTCAAACAAACGTAAAGTACCAATTATAAATCTGAACAGTTCTTCAGCTTTATAATATTTATATAGATCTTAAAACAAAAATACTGCCTAATTTTTATTTCCGCATAAATACATACAGTAGAATGTAATATTAGTGAACTGTACATAATTATATTTACTAAATGAAAACGTCCGATCGTTGGCCGATTTCTAAATTTCAATGAGCCTTATAATGCATAAGATATCGTATTGTAATTTCAGATCAGATGAAGGGTCGTAAGCGGAAATCGGAAAGAATCACTTTGAATAGTTTACTTTTTTTTATCAGCTGAAAGCTTTCATTTTTTAATAATTTAATGTTTTATTGGCGAGGTTATAACTTTCAATTATTTCTACAAAAAATATGTATAGCTGTATTTCATAATATATACAAGTTTTTACCATTATAATTCCCATTATTTTCTGCAGTTTTATGTTTACGCCAGCATATTTCACAATTTCATTTAACAATTTGTGCGATTTAAAACTATCTCGGAAACCAACACTACAATTTCATAGGAAAATATTGAGACATAATGTTTTAGGTTAGACATTTACACAGTATTTTTAAGTAAGATTAAAGTTTCCTACTAATTTTAGTTACATCCTAAAAAGTTTGTTATATTATGTAATAGAATTTAGTAATTACATTTATATTACAGTACATATTTCATAAATTGTGAATCTCAATACCAGCGCATTTGGTTTCTTCCCATCGAACATCTATAAAAAACAATTGCTCATGTAAAACATTTTCCAATACCAATTTTAAAAGTATATACACACGTTATCCTAATTTAGTACTATTTACTAAGATAGTTAAATGTATAGTTATAAAAGATATAGTTTAATCCTTCTTTATTTTCTGCACTAACACAAACCGCCTATGCAAACCTACATTTCATGATGTTATATTCAAAAGGAATTCCAATAAATCGATTTCAGAGTGTGAATTTCTGAATGACCGGATCGATTATTATTCGATCATCTGAAATTCAATAACATTTGGAAATCGATTCAGGTCAAATTTTCCATTTTTTTTATCCTCGTGTCGCCTTGAAGGATCCGTGGAAGCATTTAAAATTTAAAAAAAAAACTGGCGTTTTAGGTACCAGTAACACACGATAAAATAGATAATCTGTGATTTTGTATATTTTTCAAAATGAAGGTTATGGATAAGGCTACAAAAATGACAAATTGATTGAATGCTACACGTAACTTATTTTAAACGCATCGGATAAATATTTACTATTTCTTTTAGATTAGTGAGACCTGTGATCTCATTTGATGGTGAAACTCATATATACAGATAGTCTAAGATGGTAACGCACTAAACTGATAATAGTTAATTAATCATTTAACTTTTACTAACTTTTGTGTGAATATTCGCTTTGCTAGCGGAGGTCCCGGGTTCGATCCCCGGTAGGTCGAATTTAGGAAATTGTATTTTCTAATTTGCCTGAGTCTGGCCTGGTGGGAGGCTTCGGCCGTGGCTAGTTACCACCCTACCAGCAAAAACGTACCGCCAAACAAAGAGATTTGTGTTCCGGTACGATGCTGTGTAGAAACCGTAAGGGGTATATCGCCTCTTAACAGATTAGCGCGCTTCCATCTTAGACTGTATCATCACTTACCATCAGGTGAGATCACAGTCAAGCGCAAATCTGTCAGCAATAATAAAAAAAATACTTAATAAGTTACACACAACATTGTACTTAATAGCGAAGGAATGCCGACTTACGAAAACAACATAATAATTCAAAATTAAATCAAAAATTTCACCCATTCTGAATTAACGGTAACATACTCGTATCACGGCGAAAGTGATATAAATGAAACGTTTTAAAAATTTACGCCACAGAACAAAAAGTATTTTAATGTTTCATTTTAATCACTTTAACACGCCTCTATGTTTTTATGCACTTTTGTCTTGTGCTATATACTTGATTTCTTAGTTCGGAAGTCATTTTGTAATTTATATAACAAGGTTTGTTAAAAAACTACGCTTAAAATGTCAAAGAAGAAGAATTATATTAAGTAAACACATTAAGTTTATTTACCTTTACATTTATTCCATCTTTCTGCGCCACGTCTGCGCCTCTTCATTTGATTCAGTCCGAATTTATTTCAATACATTTATGATAATTCGTTTCTAGACACATCGTATTAGTTTTTAGAAACGTCTGTCTTTTGTCGTATCATCTGGTTCGTGCCTTAACCGTTTCGAGACACCTATGTAGTTTACCACACTAGATGCTTTTTATCAAAATTAATTTGGTTGACATCGATACCACATAGTCCTATAGTGGCTTAGGTAAACTAATACAAAAGTTTGCGGCTGCACGAACTTCTACCGAAATAATTTTTCCTTTATTTAAATAGACTAAACGTAAATTGCGTGCGTACAAAGTACACGTGTCAGAAGTGAAGCTTCTTTGACAAACTAATTTTGAGGTCTTGTTTATATTTATACAAATCTTTTTTTTTAACTTTAGATTTCCGAGACTTAGATGGTAAAAGAAAAACTAATACAAATAATTTATTGAAACCTCAAATGACGAATTGTAAATAAAAATGCCACGGGTTTATTATCAATGTTAGAAATTATTAATTAAATTTTGTTTTTGAATTTAAAATTTAGAAAACAGAATTTATGAAACATTTTCATTTTATGTTTTATGAAAAACAGCATATTAAATTATTAAATAACGAGTGGCAAATTAAAATGCCACATGTTATTTGTAAATAATAAAACTACCTAACCTTCAAACGAATTAGCATAAAAAACGCTGTACAAAATCACGCGTTTCATCCATAATAATTTTACCCTCATGCCCCTAAAGAAGTTTCATCTCAAAATTGTATTCAAAGAGTTAATGTGACATATAGAGAAAGTTTTAAGTGAATAAAATAAAACTGTGTCCGATGGGATGTCCCGAAAGGCATACCGCTTACTTCTAAATACCTAATTTTCATACAAACTTTATTTTCGTCTGTATCCTCTTCATAACTTTTAATATTCAAGTATTTTTCTAAAGTGTCGTGTTACCAAACCCACGTATTTATTATTTAAGAAAACTGCTATATTAACCTTTATCAGCTTGTTTCGTAGTCAAACACGAAAACCACAGCAGTGGTTAGTAATAAATGTTAGGGCTAGTGTTAACGATTCGCGATTGATTGTCAAGCGTTAACTAATGATCAATTGACCGTTGTCAGACATTGGTCTTCCATGTTTGTCACTTGTTAAGGCGATAATTATCATATAAATTTAGTATTATACTTATTAAATTAGCATTATATTCTTCTTCATTGTCTTATAGTTCATGTCTGTGTCTGCTGAGCAAAGGCCTCATCACTCAAAATTAGAGAGGGTTTTTAAAGCATAGACCCACCACGCTGCTCCACTGCGGATTGGCAGGCATAGTACACAAGTGCACTCTCTATTCCTTCACTCTCATAGTCCGTTGTGACGGTAATCCGACACAACCGGAGAGATCAGGCGCAGGACCGACGGCTTAACGTGCTCTCCGAGGCACGGGAGGCAGTGGATCACACCGCCAACTTCCCAAGTTCGGGCAAATATTGAGAAAATCTTAATAAAAAACTCAATATCCATTTTTGAATTGGCCCGACCTAGGACTCGAACCCAAGACTCAATGTCTGTAGTCGAACATGCTAACCACTACACCAATGTGGCAGTTGATTATTATATTTTGTTAAAAAAAAACACCATTCAAAATTCAACACTTTCTTCCATAATATTGAAGAAAAGCTTTATTTGTAATACTTTATCGCCTCAGCACTTCCCTATCCAACATTTGACACTCTCGTGTTCGACTCGGGAGACATTTTTTATTGAGATTTTTAAATTCGTTATCTTTTGAATGGAATGTCCGATTTTAATAATTTTAGAACTATTTTACAGGTATTGAAACGGTCTTTAACTTGGGTTATATTAATGCATTTTTATTAGGCATCCCTATTTTTTTTTTTTTTTTGAGAAAATGATATAGCCTATGTCGCTAAGTCGCTCATGAATTCCCGTAACATCACGGGGGAAAGCGTTTCTGATTATGCCTGATTTAATCGAGTTAAAACCCGACGGACGTCCTCTAATTTCTTTGACGAAAGCCCGGGATCAAATTATACCTGCACTCATGTCAGCGATGTGCCCACAAGGAGCCTCTCTTGAAATATCTCCTCTCGGGTGGCATGCCACATATGCGCCCTCGAAACCCTTTCTATTGGGCCCCCGTGCCTATTGCCCTAGGGACACGGGTGACGATCGTGGACTGCCGGTCTGTTAACTTGATAGTTAACAAACGGGTTAACAAACGGGTAGGAAAGAAAACCCAGCCATGGCTTAATGACAAAGATATTTGTAAATTATTAATAGACAACGCCATCTCCCGTAAAATCGTGTATTTAATTCAAATATAAACCGTAGTCACCGGTACAAAATTAAAGGCCATTGAAATTTGTTAGTAAAATTTGTTAGTCACTAGAAGTAATTAATTTTAGCGTTATTACACTACAGTAATATACATTAGTAATGTATAGTTTCAGAAATAATAGATTTTACTTAATATTATATCTGTTTCACAACTCTAACGATGTCGAATTTATTACAGATTTACAGATGGTCTTAAACAACAGTATCGTTTTTCAAACCAAATTTAATTTGAATTTATACTTCGTATCAAAAATACGCACAATTTTAATTTAATAAAAAGTTTCATTCATTGTAAAACAGAAAAACTTAATTTTAAAAGCCCCCTCTATTGAGGCCCCTTTGGGCTTTTTACCTATTTCGAAAAGATCCATTAATAAAACTAAATTTAAGAGGGCCAATAAATTGAAATATATCATTAAAATGTAGACTAAAATTTTATTTGAAGTTTTAAGTCATTTTTAATTGTAGTTGAAGAAAGTCCACTAACAGTCGACCAATTTATTTAAATACAATTTATTAAAATTATACACTTCAAAAAATAGAGAGATCTTCCTAGAAAAGTATTTTTAACTATTGACCATTGGATAATTTGGCAACATTCTGATTTTCACAGAGTATTGCTAATCTGTGCATTATCGTTTTAATAACCTCGAATACTTTGTACTATAAAATATAATAGTGTATAAAATCAATTAATAATTGTAACACAGAAATATAATGACGCTGTAATATGGTAAAAGATTATATATCGCATTACGGTATACTCTCGTGAAATAGAATCCTATGCGTGCATTTTTTAATTTGGAATTCAAGAAGTTCACCGCCTATATATATGCCGCAATACTTTGCCGCACATTTAGTCCCGACCAATGCTCCTGTGTGCGCGCCTAAATTAAAAAAGTGCGTTCGATTTTATAAATTTAGAAATACGTTATTTATTTTTTTTACGTTTAGAAACAGTGATTTAGAGTCTCTCTTTTCTAGAAAAAAGATTTAGTGCCATTTACATTCAACAAACGGTATTAGAAGTAAATTTATTATTAAATTTGTTTTTATTTATTTTATCGAGTACTTAGTGTATTAAAATTACGCGCCGTAACGAAACCTACCGTTATCAGATTTGAGGTAAGATTTTTATTTATTACAACAATTAAATATTATTTTACAAATCAGTAAAATTATTTTACATAGTCGTATGAAATCATTTTACTGGGACGTTAGAAAATATTGTTTTTTTTTTTTTTCAATTTACAGATACAAAATTCCTAAATATTATTTTTATTATCTATATTAATAACTGTATTGAATGGCCTACGAACTAGTAACGTAAAGGTAAAAAGATGATGCAATAGACGTCTCCATTACGGTTACCTATGTTCTTTCTCTATGGATAAGAGAAATTGTATTTTCTATATGTAAAATATATATTAAATATTATAATAAAGTTGTCGAGTATATATATTTATATTTTTTATTGAAGGCATTATAATAATGAGTTTTTTTAATGTTCTCAAATGTGCTTTATCTGTAGTTATACAGAGTAATTAGGAAAATTGAATTTCTAAAAATTTTAATTTAAATAGTATTAAAGACAAACGAGGTAAGTAGGCAAAAATTTCGTACGCTTTTTATAAATCAATATCTTGCGCTATAACAAGTAATTTTTCAATAATTACTTCATAAATTTAAAATTTTAACGTATCGGTTAAGACATCAAATATAGATTAAATATTCATATAAATACGACAATAATCGGTTTTTGGGGGTTACCAACAAACAAACCATTTAAAAGAAGTATTATTTTGTACTTATCTTAGTATGTACATGTTACGCAGTATATTTATTTACCTTATTCCTATAAATAAGCGGTTTAAAAATAAAATATATTATTATTTGACTGTAGTATTTGATTTAAAAAGCAAATAAAAGGCAAATTAAAAAGTAGATTTTTGAACCATTCGATTTAGATAACATAAATTGTTCCTTATAATCTAAATTAACGCATTTACCAAGTCTAACTTACGATTACCTGTTATCGGTATCTACAAGGCTCTGTACCGTATTTCCATTCAGTCTCATTTACTTAACGGTCATTCTTAGTGAAAATATAATTTTCTATATCCACTCCAGCCACAGCTCAAAATATGCAGTTTAGTTTAATATTTTACGTATTTACGTATAATATCGTAAGACAGAAAAACGGTTATTGAGTTTTTACAGAAGATATGTTTAATTTATGGCTGTGACAAAATATCATCATAATTATACCACCGTATGAGTTGTAATACGATCACTCTGTAGTAATTGCGAAAATAAGCGTATATTTTAAATGCTGTATTCATGAAATAAAATCCGCTTATTACAAAAGAAAAATTAAGATTGCTGACAACACTTGCTGTGACAATTTCGTGCTACATTGTATTATTGACAATTCATCAATATTTTAATGTCGCTTCTGGTTAATAAAGATTTTAATACGCTTTCCGAATATAATTGTGAATAGCCTTTTAGTTGTTTCCCCTCTAATAGTTGATGCTGCTAATTCTAACTAGTTCTTGAACACGCAAGTCCGGAGACTACCTAAATATATCCCCCAAAAAGTGGAGACTAATGCAGACTTACACTTATAGTCTATGTCACCTTGTTTGACTCCAACTGCAGTCTCTGGTCCAAAATCCTCTTTTCAAGCCACGTGTCTCATGTGGCATCAAAAGAGCAAGGTTCCCAAAGACATCATCGAGGTTGCGATTTACGCTTCTCTTTTAAGAAAAGGCTTACAGTTTTAGTAACACATTCGGGCTAATAGCAAAACAAATTCCTAAATAAAACCGACCTTTTCTGCTTGTGTTGTCATTGTGTTCATTGTCATATAAGCTTAAAAAATTCGCTGTTTCATAAATTGTACAGGTATCTTATTTCCACAACGTTGTGCTATTGATAAGGATCAATGAACTCTAAAGTCGGACGTCCACTGCTCGACGTAGGTTCGTTCATGATGCATGACTCTTGGCACAAAGGTTTAGACTCACTAAGCAGTTCAAATACCGATTTACGGGCTACAAAATAGCCCTCAGTAGTTTCTTCACGAAGTTTTTCTTTACCGAAATTTTTTACAACAATATCAACAGGTTTATATTATTGTCATATCAAGTTAGGAAACAAAAAATCGACGACGAAATAAGAGATCTTTAAGTCTTATTGACCTTATATTAAAACAATTTTTTACCGTCATTTCTTAACAATATTATAAAAAATAATGTTATATACATTCTTTTTTATTTAGAAAAACTGTTTTTCAATTAACGTAACGTAAACGTAATTACGATTCGCTGCGCCGTTTTGTGTGACGTCTTTAATAAGCAAACATTTTGTATTATTCATAACACTTCGTGTAAATTAATATAATCTCCGCAGCACTATTTGACGCTTTAATATTGTATTATTAATAAATAAAATGGATTTACATAGTAATATTAATATGTTAAAAAAAAAACAATTTTTTGAATATTAAATGCGATATTAAGTTTAAAAAACCAATTTGAGTCCTATGAGTCCTTTACAATTAAAAATTTATTTCGTTATTATTATACTAGTAATAAAATAAAGTAACTTCAATTCCTACGCCATCTACCTCAACATATTGATCTCAATAGATAAAAACAAACCTCTAAATTTTTTGCGCGTTTTCTATAGATGCCGGATAGATAGAATATACAATTTGTCATTATTTTTACAATATAATACAAAACTCTTTACTGTACACCCAATATTTAAAACGTAAAATGCATACAAATACACACTAAGGAGTACAATTGGCGGCCTTGTCGCCAGAATAGTGATCTCTTCCAGACAATCAAAAATTGCTTAAAAGATATATGTCTAAGAATGTGGAAAGAGGTGTACTTAATTATAGTAAATTGTTATATAAATAACACTTATTGTAAAATAGTACCATCAATACCCTTTTACGTTTTTATTATTCATCTTTCTTGGAAAGAAAGCACTCTTTCAACATCTTCTTAAATAAATTATGAGATTAAAAATATTTTATATTATTAGGCAATGAGTTCCAAAGACGACTAGCTTGAACAGCAAAGGATTTTGAAACGAAAGACATAGAATATAGAGGAATTTTTAAGGCTAAGTTGTCTTGTGAACAGAGATGTCGGTTATGTGACTGGTAAAGGAACTCAATGCGTTCAGTCAGATATACGGGCGCTTTAGGATTAAACAGCACACAGTGGATTTTTAATAATGAATTAACATCAAGTTTAACTAATGTATCTGATGGTGATTGTGGATGCATTTATAAAATATTGTGTCAACAATTAAAGTTTGAACAAGATCAACTCAACGAGTGTGTAAACAAAGCGTATGAAGTAAAAATTAACATGTCCAATGTTTCCTTAAAATTCTGGAAAGTTACGATATCTATGACGTCATCAGGGAGAAATGTAGACAACAAAAACTTCGGAATGTGTCAATGTTAACAGATTACTAGTACAAAAAATCGAATAGGCAAAAAAACCCGGAACAAAGGCATTTACGTGATGGGAGCTGTGCCAAAAACTCTAAAAAAAAACTGGTTCATCTTAAATTGTTTTGGGCTTGACCGTGACCTCACTCGGTGGTGACTGACAATGTTATACTAACCTCACCTAACTTGGAAGAGTCATTATTATTTCTGAAGATAATTACATCGAGTTGTCAAGTTTATGGTTATTTTCATAGCTTTATGTCTTACTATTGTGGGGTAAAGCGGCGTACATTGAAGAATAGCAATACGTGCCATGTATTAGTGAGGATCTCATGCTTTTCCAAGAGATAAACGCAAAGGAAAGTCAATTCTCACGATACCGTCGCAATATATATTAAATAACATTATATATATCGGTAGTAATATTCACTTACATAGCAAAAAAAGTGAAATACACAATATTAATACAAGAAAAAAATCTTGTAATGCCTTATTTTAGGGTGAGAATGACTCATAAATCATTGGCTGGTTTGAGCATACGCATTTTTAATAAGATACCGCAATTCGTTTTAGATTTGCACCCGCATGGTTTTAAGAAATATGCCAAAAGCAAGGCATATTATAATGTTGAAGATTATTTAGGCGATAAAAATGTTTGGATTTGACCAGTTGCACGCAGAAGCAAAATAATACACATTGTACCATACATAAGTATTTTTAAAAGAGTAACCGCTGAGTTTCTTGGCGGTTTCTTCTCAACGCATTAGACTTTCCCAACCAGTGGTAGTTTTTCTTTTGAGCCTATTTGATTAAATAATATTTTGATTTGATTTATAAAAATTGACTAATCCAAAACTAATTCGCGACTTAAACCCAAACCTTTTGTTTTTCGCTGGGAAATGCGCTTAGGCACGAACCCCGATCTAAAGGACAAGAGTGTGGGCCTAGGCGAGGGAGGAGACCTCGCAATACCCACTAAAACCCAGCGGAACCCTCTTCGTCCGTATGTGAGGCACCAGGTGTTCAACTTTCGCACTCGTCCCTGGTACCTCAGATGAGTCCAACTGAGGATTCAAGGAGGCGGAAGGAGGCGGGCAGACACGCGCCGCCTAGTACCCTGCCTCCTTCGGCGGTAAGCGGGAGCATCCGCTGCATTCTCGGGGACATCAACATCACCTCCTGGTGGCGCTGATTGGCGGTGTTCTCTCGCTGTTGAGCATTATATGCGATGCGATAACAACTTCATATAAGTCTGTATATGTGTATATTTAATAAACTTGTGTTAATTTGTTAAATAAAATTAATGTTTCTTTATTCCAGATAAAAGATAACAAGAATCTCAGCAAGCATCAATATGTATTTCTTTGTTCTTCTATTCGCCGCAGCGGCGCTAGTGGGCTGCGGGAAATCCGCCAACGTCAATAGGCACATGAAAATGATGGCCGAAATTGACAACCAAATAATATCTAATGGTAAGGAAACTTATATTTATTCGTGCTTAAGACGACATTAATTGGCTTATTAAAACCTTATAAGAAATTTGTTTATTTTTCTCTATATACATGTGTACGTCTATATGAATATATGGTCTATATTATATCGACTCCAAATATAAGAATACGAAGAACACTGTAAAAGACTACGCAATTATTTCTTACTTTTTAGAGCATATTAATGTATTTGTAAGATTGTTTTGAAGGCGGTTCTTTTTTTGTTAAAATTTATATTTATGTAGCAGAGTAATCCCCGGTAGGCCAATTTAGTTAATTTAGGAAATTGTATTTTCTAATTTATTGGTCTCTGGACTGGGGTGACATTAGATTGTATCATCACTTACCAATAGATGAGATTACAGTCAACTGCCTCATTGGTCTAGTGGTTGGCATGTTCTACTACAGACATGGAGTCCTGGGTTCCAGTCCCGGGTCGGGCCAATTCAAAAATCAATATTGAGTTTCCTATTAAGGTTTTCTCAGTATTTGCCCGAAGCTGGGAAGTTGGAGGTGTGATCCACCCCCGTGCCTCGGAGAGCACGTTAAGCCGTCGGTCCTGCGCCTGATCTCTCTCCGACCGTGTCGGATTCCCGTCACATTGGAGTATGAGAGTGCAGGAATAGAGAGGGCACTTGTGTACTATGCCTGCCAATCCGCAGTGGAGCAGCGTGGTGGGTCTTTGCTCTAAAAACCCTCGCTCCTCGGAGTGAGGAGGCCTGTGCCCAGCAGTGGGTCCTTTAATGGGCTGCTACTTACTATCTAGTCGAACTGCCTCATTGGTCTAGTGGTTAGCATGTTCGACTACAGATATGAGGTCCTGGGTTCGAGTCCCGAATCGAGCCAATGCAACAATCAATATCGAGTTTTCTATGAAGATTTCCCCGAAGGTGGAAAGTTGGCGGTGTGATCCACCCCCGTGTGTCGGAGATTCTCAATTCGCAATTTACCTATTATGGTTTCTACACAGCATAGTTACGCTCTTCCAAAGGCTCTTTAACATAGCAGAGTACTTTATTACACACGATATAGGTACAATGTAAATCTAATTGTGCTTTAAGAATATACATATTTTAACACTACAAAATTAACTAGAAAGATAACACATTTATTGTACACCACAAGAAAAACACAGACAGGAAATACTTAAAATAAAATACGAAACAGTACAATAAGGTGGCCGTAGTGTGTAGCTATTTCTTCCAGGCAACCTTTAGGTTAGAGAGACTGCTAAAAGAGAAGGGGTAGAGGATGGTGACTAATTGGTGGAATAAAATAAATACATACAAACGTTTAAATATAATGTTTCTTCAGCAGTTCCGTCACATACGGCGAAAAAATTCATTACGTTGACCAAGAAACCTGCTGCACAAACTCTCCACAAAGCGGGCACAACTCTAGAACTTCTTTGTGAAGCGATAGCCGCTCCAGCTCCATCTGTCCATTGGTTCAAGAACGACGCACCAGTTTATGAGGTAACAAAGACATATAAAGTATTTTTCCCCTGTTTAAAGTACTGAAAAAGAATCAATTCCATGTATTATACTACAACTGCCTCATTGGTCTATTGGTTACCATCTTCGACTGCAGACATGAGGTCCTGGGTTCGAGCCCCAGGTCGGGCCATTTCAAAAATCAATATTGAGTTTTCTATTAAGATTATCTCAATATTTGCCCGAAGTTGGGAAGTTGGCGGTGTGATGCACCCCCGTGCCACGGAGAGCACATTAAGCCGTCGGTCCTGCGCCTGATCTCTCTCCGGTCGTGTCGGATTCTCATCACATCAGACTATGAGAGTGAAGGAATAGAGAGTGTACTTGTCCAGGCATATTAGCCTGCCAATCCGCAGTGGAGCAGCGTGGTGGGTCTATGCTCTAAAAACCCTCGCTCCTCGGAGTGAGACGGCCTGTGCCCAAGAGTGGGACGTTAATTGGCAGCTTAATTTACTTATTATACTACTAATACCTCTCTATCGTTAAAAAGGTCCCTTTTCTTCTAGATCTTTCATTACAATACGATTTCCAAATACAATAAAAGGGTTTGATAGTTTAAAATCACGTCCGATAATACTACCCAATTTGATTTACTTTATCTTATTTATTCAATCTACAGCTTTATCTTACAACAAAAGTATATAAGGTATTTTTTATGTTTAGACTCCGGATTAACGTTATTTAATAAAAAGACACCCGACTATGTTGTGGGCTCTTCTCAGAACAGGCTCGTAACTTTATATTCTAAGTTGTTCTTTAATATAATCATTACATTAAAGTAATGTATAGAAAATACTGTATTTGACATTCGAAAGTGTTCTAAAAGCGTATTTGTATAAAGAATGTTTGAATTTGAATTCGAATTTGATAATTAACATGAATTTTCACTATTATATTTTTAAAATTATTATAATTATAAAAGTAGAGTGTCAATGTACTGACGTGCTTCGTTATAGTGTATTTTTTTTAAAAGGAACAAAGATTTACAGTTTTTGGTAATTATTTGGAGTTACTAATTATTATTTTAAATAGACTTACATGCGGTTGAGGCCGTTGTAGATAACTAGATTTCTAACCTCAAATTGTCTTACAAAGAGATCTCTTTATTTCCTTTTAGACCTCGTAACTCGGTAGTTACTAGTAGTGTCACTAAAAGATATAATTTGTTTCAGTACGACAAAGAATCAAACGAGATGATAGACACTAATCCAACATCTCTAGCTCGAGTGTCATCCACGTTATTAATATCGAGAACCGACGAGCCTGCAAAATACACTTGTCTGATCGTCGCAGGACCAAACACAGCCAGAGCTTCGACCATCGTATACAGCACTGGTAAGTATTTTAAAGAGAATACTTAAGCAACTGCCTCACTCCCCGGGTGTCGAACCTAAGACCTCATGTCTATACTTCGGGTCCTGGGTTTGAGTCCTGCGTCGGGCTACATCAAAATCATAATATTTTTATTCAAGTATTTTGAGTCGTCAAATATTTTTTTTCTCTAATTCTAATGTACGTCTGATGATGATACTTAAGAACGACTTCAAATCTAAAATTACGAGGGTTCCTTCGCGCCATGATCTCCACAGAAGAGCCTACCACAAACTCAGTCGGGTATTTTGGTTTTTTTTCTTTGTTTTGTTACCATCATCATTACAGTATATCCAAAATTCGATATTGAGTTTTCTGTGTAGGTCTTTCGTCAATCAATTAGATTTCTCTTTGGTCGTGTCTGATGACCGTCCCATGGGAATATGAGAGTGACAGAATATGGATTGCACTTGGAATTTAATGGACATTAAAAGAATGCTATTTATCTTAAGTTACTTCTTTAGGCGCGCTGTGCACTTTATTATGTAGATATTGAATGCGATTGAGCCGTCACACTGGCTTATGTAACACTCGCCGGACCGGAGCGAGACTAAGAAAACATTATTTACACCAAATAATTAGTTACACTGAGGTTTTGTTATAGAGATGTTAAATTTCGAGTAGGATTCGTTTCAATAAGACAATAAAACTTTTTACTGTGACTGTCTTATGAAGAGTTTCACGTATCTGAACCTATTGAGGCATGAATTTTTATCGTATATTACATTAGTTATTGGTAGGGTTATGGATTGACATAAATCATTACATAGAGACCAAATAACATAATCTAAAATGATTAAAATTCGTAACGTAAACTTATTCTGCGCATATTTTGCATTACATTGACAATGACAATAATACATACAGAATTATAATTATATGTTGTTAAACCAACACAAATTTTATGAAGAAAAACAAAAAATAAACTAAAGTTATTAAATATTGTGTGTTTGAGATTAGATTAATGTTATAAAAATGCCTTTGCAATTGTAAATTTAGTTGAAAGAGCATTGTTAGTTAATTTAATTATACACTATTCCACATTTGGAAGCAAAATACCATAACACAAGTTTCAAATTTAGATATCTTTGGTTTAAAAAAAGCTCTAAGTAAGAAAGGATTAGCTACTATATTTATTAAACAAAAGCAATTTATTATTCCTCATACATAAAAATTATTACGCCTACTGAAATAGTAACAGCAAACACGTATGAGGAAGTAAACAAGTTTACTCGTAAAAAAACTTCGGTCATAAAATTTTATAACAAGGCAATGTTATTGCGGTATGCATTACTTAACCTAGTTTTTGTAACTATGAATGTGTGCACAAATCATTTGGCAAACAAAATACATCGGATAACAAATATAAGTACAATTAAAATAGATATTGTCTGTAAAACTATTGCCGCTTTTGAATATGACACAAAAGTAAAAAGCAATCTATACTAGTTATTAAACATGAAGAACGAAGAGTAAAGTTAAACTGGATATTGTTAGGACAAATTTTGACCGGAACGTTTCATCATCAATCTTAGGCAGAGACTTTCCGAGTTTAAAAGAAAACCTGTATTAGGAGGACTTGCCCTTCACAGATTAATTATGCGGTTTTTATAAATAATTTTAATTATTTATCTATGTTTTTAAGCGTGAATTCATCAATAGATGGCGTTACTACGAAAAAATCATTCAGTTTTGCTACTTGTTCACAGATGGTAGTACTGATATATCAGAACGATCTAAGCTCGTCCCATTGTCTCCACGAATACTCGTCTCGTACAAAGTGTTCGTGGACACGATAGGAAACAACGTAGTGCTTCCTTGCCGGGTCAAAGGACACCCCAGACCCGTTATCACTTGGAAAACCAATAACGGGATGGATGTCAAGCAAGATCCTAGAATGAAGGTAATCTCTATTAATATATTGCCATTTCACTAAACTGAGGAATCGAGTATGATTTTTTAAAATAAAGTTTTCTTTATATATTTCTTATGTGCGTGTGCACTCGTATACCACTGAACCCGGCTGATGAAACTGCTCTCTTGACAACGAAACTTTCGAAGATTGTTAACGCTTAAAAATGTATGGGAATGACGTTTCATAATTTGATATGTTTCGATATGAAATGTCATTCCGACAGTTACGACAACGTAAGGGCCCTGGACCTGTAGACAAGTCAGTTTCGAAGATTGCTAACGCTTAAAAAATGTATGGGAATTACATTACATATCGAAACTTATCGAAAAATGATACGTCATTCCCATACATTTTTTGTGCGTTAGCAATCTTCAAAAGTGCATGTCTACAGGCCCTGAATGGAAACCGCCTGGACCGATATTTATCATATTTTTATGTGTCTTCAGGTGGATTCGAGAATGGTTTAGATTGACAATCCGATTTGTATTTCTGTTACTTGTTCTCTTTTTCTTTTATTTTGTGTGAATGTATACACAAAGTTTCATATTTCGATGTTTCTATATGAAACGTCATTCCCGTACATTTTTTAAGCGTTAGCGTTCTTCAAAAGTTAATTTTGTCTAAAGGGCCTGAACGGAAACCGTCTAGACGGATTTTTATGATATTTTTTATGTCTTCAGGTGGATTCGACTATTAGATTGATAATTTAATTTCTTTTTCGGTTACCTCTTCATTTTTCCTGTGGTATTATTTCTTGTATTAAAATTATTTTTACGCACTTTTTATTGTATAAATGTTAACTGAAACTTTCATCATTTATCGACATATTTAAATAATATATTATTTTCGACTCCTGTCGTAACCACGGTCCATGCATTTGCGGGTAAATATCGACAAATCAACTAAAAACACATATAATCGTGGTATGTACCCGTAAATGATATATCCCTTAAATATTATTACGTTTATTTAAAATGTTGTTTAGTATATATTGCGACGGTACTGTGAGAATTGGTGTTTCTTTGAATTTGTCTCTAAAGGAAACGCGATATATGATATAAGTCACGTATTGCTTTTTTTTTTAATATAAAGATAGTTTCAATGTTCGCCGCCATACCCCATAATAGTATGCCATACGAGATATTGCTACGATAATAAGCGAAACTTTTTATCTCGTTATTCCAGGTGCTGCGTTCAGGCGAATTAGTAATCTCTTCCCTACGATGGGGTGATATGGGTGACTTCGTTTGCCACGCCACTAACATGTTCGGAAGCGTAGAGGCCAAGACCTTCGTTTATCCGGCCAAAGTAAGTATACTCCACTGCAAAATTTACTCGAATGCCATTGTATTACGTGATAGTAAGTTTTCTTATGTAGCTCTATTTCACCTATGGTTATATCAATTTAAGAAGTATTTTTTTTTATTGTTAATATAAAATATTTACTATAATTTATCGCTGCTTTGAAAGACTATAAGTTTTCAAAATATTTTTAATCGTTTTTGCATCAAATATCAAAGTTTTGAAATATGTACATTAACAAAAAAAGTTGTTTTTAGAAGTAAAACTTCTTTAGTGTCACGAAGATGTGCAGCGTTTTTATGCTATTTCGTTTTGAAGGTTAGGTAGTTTTGACATTGACAAATAACACGTGGCATTTTAATTTTCCACTCGTCATTTAATAATACAATTTACTATATGTCATAAAATAAAATATTTCATAAATTCTCTTTTCTCAAAAGCAAAAATTTAATATAATAAAAAAAACACGTGGCATTTTTAAAGCTGTAAATAAATAAATTATAGTATAAATTATTTGTATTCATTTTCGACATTTTAATATTTTAATGACAATTTCATTCATTAAATTCCTAACATATCTTTTTTTCCCTTCCTGTAACAGAAGAAGGAAATCTAAAGTTTTAGATTTGTATAAATATAAACATGACTTAAAATTAGTATGCCAAAGAAATTTCACTTCGGACAAGCACGCACTTTTTTTTAATTCAAAATATTTACACAATTCAATTAGTTTACTACAACCTAATTTTATAGGATCATTTAGGTTTGGTCTCATCTGGTCTGCAATGATTATAAATAGATTTTTGATAAATTTATTTGTAATGTAAGCGTTTATTTTGTTGTAGGTTTTATGGCAGTATAGGGGAATTTAAAATTTATTGAAGTTACACTGTTATAACCTAATTATAGATTTGTTAAATTATACCTATATTTTTTAATTTACAGCCGAAAATCACCAACAGTTAATCATCAGTACATCAATCAAAACAAAGTTCCTGTTTCTAGTTAAGTTTAGAAGAGCGCTTCACACGCGTTGCGAACCGATGCGGTTAAAGTTAACTATTTTATAATAAAAAAACGTCGGCTGGTCCGAATGAGATTTTACTAAGGTTATTGACGATCGGTTGTACTTAGAACAGTAAATCAATTATTTTATTTTAATCATATTCTTTAAAAATATGATAAATGTATTATAATAATATATAAAATAATACTGAATCTAAATGATAAATATTTGCAAACAAAACAATAGTCTTGAATTTCAATTATATGTCTATTTTATCAGTGCATTTAAATCATAAACATGTAACATCAAATGTTTATACATATTTAAACATCGACGCTGGAAAGCAAGTATGTAAATCCGCAAATGAAAAAAAAAACCTTTTCGTATATAACTACCGTATTTATCGATTACAGTTCTCATTTTTAGACAATATCACTGGCTATTGAGGTAGTAGGTTCTACGAAAACGTAACTGTTTAAGAGAGCGATTTAAAGTTAGTTTCATTAATTAAAACTCTAACCAGTCACGATATCTTTCGAACTTAAATAAAGTAGCAGCTTAGCATTCCTCTCGGGATATACAGATTTCCTCACGTTTGCCTTCACTGATACAGGCAATGATGATGAAATTTTGAACATCAATTAGAGGTATAAGACTTACAATGATTGCTTGGTGGGTCCCTGCTCAGAATTTGAGTCCCCGAATTCTATGGATAAGAATCCAAGTATTTTACCACAATGACACCATGAACTTATTCGGTTGTGAAATTAAAACATCAAATTTTAAAGTTTTCATTAGCAAAAAATTACATTCGAACCGTTGTGCCAACTCTTCAGCAAATAAATATTATAATTAACTATAAAACTTCTAGAAAATTATTCTGATTCTAATTTTTGTTATAACATAATTTTGCAGGTGTATACGTGTTTCCTTTCCGGCGTCGACATTATATTTAAATTTGCAAATGTGAAACGTGTAAACATGTTTTTGTAAAAACTTTATTGGTAAAACGCCGCGACTTATTCCGCGTGTGAAGAAACTCTAACTGTACGGAGTCTGCCTATTTTTGTATTAAATTATAATTAAACAATGTAATATCAGCATTATTATTTAATAATTATTGTGATCTAATGAATACTTACTGTAGACTGTGATTCAAATAAATATTGAAATAAACAATTCCCATAATCCGTTTGTTTTTATTTTGTATTAGCTATGCCCTTCTTTGTTACCCGAATTATTCCGGGTAATAATTTCTTAAATAAATATAGCCTAAATTAGTAATTTTAACATTACTTATCTGTCAGTGAGAGTCACATCAAAAGCGGTCAAACGGTTTCAGAGATTATCGGGACAAATTTTAATTTTTGATTAATTTTAAAAATTGTGTTTGGATATAAGTGTATATTCATAAGCATTCGTAATAATTTAGTAAAATTTGCAAATTTTTAATTAAAAACATGGACTCAAATTTTTTTTCACACATTTGGTAATTAAGTTTACAATATAGTTTTATAGCGCTTCATTATATCTGGTTTTAACTGCCTCATTGGTCTAGTGGTTTGTATGTTCAGCCATAAACATGAGGTACTGAGTTCGAGTCACGGGTCGGGTCAATTCAAACTGCTGGTCTGATTTAGCTAATTTTGGTTTTGAATTATTAGTGGAAGGTTTAAAAGTTAAGTAAATATGCTTAAAACTCTTGCAATATATAAAAGTAAGAACAACACTTTCACTGTCCCTCACTCACTATTATACCTACTTGTTAAACTTTTGATGTTCGTCGCGTCGTTTAGAAATCAATTAAATTTTAAAGTTGTTCAGAAAAAAGTCAAACTTTTTTCCTTCATTTTATCGCTTTTTAATGTCAAACCTTTAATGTACGACCCGTCATTAAATTTTTTTTCATTTGTTTTTGACATGTGACATTTTCAACCAACAATGTCTGAATTATTTAAGTTTTGACCATAGTTTTTACTAAAGTTGAATTTTTTTGTAATTATCGCTGGATATAGTGACTCGCAAATCTAAAATTATTAACCAAAACAAAAATAAACTTTATTTATCCAGAAGAGTTATCATTTTTGGAAACTATATTTATTTTATTAGCAACCTAATTGCAAGCACTGTAACCTACATGCCAATCAACTTTGCATATGTAAAAACCTAATTTTAAAAGCTCATCAATCAATTTCAATTTAATAGTTCCATTTCGTTACAGTATAGTACGAAACCAATTTTTTTCATTTACATCGATTAATCGAGCAGTACCTAACACGTGCTCTAAGTAAATTTAAAGACAGAAAATACAATAAACTAATTATAACATTAAAAAGAAAAATTTACGGTATCTCGAGCGTTGAGTGGGTAATTATATCTACACTCACGTAATGCCACTTATGTGCTGACGGCCTCATAAAAGGTTTAGTAGCCTGCTATTTGTAAGTGTATATTGAAAATGCAAATTGAGACACGCTTTGATGCTACGCTATCATTAGATATGAATTTGGGTATGTAGAGCGGCCGATAGCGAATTCGTGCACTTGGAAAATTACGTAGTGTAGGCGTTTTGGGTATGTTCTAAGTTATAAGACGAAATAGTTTCACACATTGCTGTTTAGGCCACACAACTATTCTATATACCTTTCACTTGCCTACTAGAGTAAAAACTTGTTTATTGAACAAATTAAAGCTGATGTTAAGGCGCCAATCATTAATTACATAATAACCTCATGGTTGAGGAGGTCTTAAACTATTTAGATGTTCTTATTTTGAGGAAAAGAAGGGTAAAATCCACCGTCCATAAAATTTAGTTTCATTTCGGAAACCAATAAATCTTCTTTTACAAATTGGTGTAATTATTAATATCTATTATAAATGTGATTTTTATTCATTTCAAATGTTGTATTTCTTTTTGCGTAAGGTAGAATCTTTGGTACCTTACGGTTATGATGTAAATAAAGTTTTTGAAGTGAAATTTCTTTAAGCGCATGAGGTTAAAATTTTAACGAATGAAACGCGTGATTATCTTCACGAAGATGTACAGCGTTTTTTATGCTGATTCGTTAGAAATTTTTAATATTTACAAATGACACGTGGCAGTTTAATTTGCCACTTGTCATTTAATAATTTAACATTCTATTTTTCGTAAAATATAAAATATTATATAAATTCTCTATTCTTACTTATTGTCCTAAACAACAAATTACGATTCACTCAAATCGCTCTAAGTTCGTAGCTTAGAGCACATTTAAAATAATTAATCGTTATTTGCAGCGTACTAAGACAACTCACGACTTAAGATTGTGCAATGGCAGACGCACGAGAGAAATGTGATACCAATTGCTTGACTTAAGGATTATTAATATAAATCGAATAGAATTGAAGGATTGCTCTAATGAGAAATGATGCAAGAACTGGTTGATTAAAAAAAAAATTAACAAAATGATTATAGAGTGACTAAAGTGATTGACAGTAACTTATAACTTAAATACTGTATTTTAGATTTTATCTCCTGGCTGTTGCTATTCCTATTTATCAGGACAGAAATTGCAACTTTGGATAAATTATTACACAATCCGAATTGTTTTCTTTAAGGACACAGCAGAAACCAGTATTCTGGACTATTGTCTATATTTTATTCTGTTAGAAACTCGTATTCGAATTGGCAAAAACGCTGGGGCAGCAGAAAATGTCATTATGTCAATGATTACTTTGCTCAGTTGATATAATCCTTAATTGCTTCATTGGTCTACTGGTTAGCATTTTCGTCTACAGACATGTAGGGCCAATTCAAAAATCGATATTGAGTTTTCTAATAAGTTCTTATCATTCCCATTTATTCTCATCGCAAGATATTATTGAGCCAATGATGTTAGTCAAAAGAGCTAATAGTAGATTGAAACAAGTGTTTACGGCTTGACGGATAACGAAGGAAGTACTTGCTAAAAGGTGCTAGGTTCAATACCGATTATACTTTTATAATTATTTCTTGGTCTTTATCCACACTAGTGAAAGGCTTCAGCAGTAGTCTATCAACACCAATTCACACTTTATGATCATTCATCATCAGATGAATCAAGTCAAGCGTTAACCTGTGTTCAATAAAAAAAGAGTTAAAATAATATTCAGATATAACATTTGAGATTCCAACGCCTAATTGATTAAAAAGCTCCCAGCAAGTTGATCTTTATCGCTTACATCGAGACCTTGCTCCGAATCTATCTACACGATAAATCGGTCAATCGTTACATTACCGATTGTCATAACAGCTTTTGGGTGCGTTTAAAATATTTTAGTGATGATATCAAAGATGTAGATATATTTGTCATATAGTCAATTTTAATGTTACAAATATCATAAACTTATTCGAAATGTACTTTTATTCACTTTAAAAACGCAGTGCCGTTAGACAATTCTATAACATGTATTAGGAAATGGGAAAATTAATGAAGCCTTTGGTTTTGTTTCCATCTGGTAGGGATCATTACACAACACGACCTTCTTTAGAAACGACTCAAAAAGTGGCATATTCATACCAATTAAATTAAAATTTACAGTTATAAATTTAACTTCAGATAATCATAAAGTTGAAATTATAATATCAGATAGTTTTATGTACTAATGCAACACTTTGTTGTACAAAGTTTCCCCACAATAGTAAGCTAGAATATTATCTATATATATAAAAGAGATATCCAGGTATCTATTGACTCATTACGATATCTCTGGAACCATAAGGCGTAGGACTTGAAATTTGGTAGGCATATTCCTTTTGACTAGTAGAGGTCTGCTAAGAACGGATTTTACGAAATTCCACCCGCAAGGGGGTTGGCGGGGGTAGTAACTATTGACTCATCACATAAGGAGTAGAGACTTGAAATTTGGTGGCAATATTCCTTTTGCCGAGTAAAGGTCAGCTAAGAACGGATTTTACGAAATTGATTGAAATTTGGTACAGCGATAATCTAGAGCCTGAAAAAGGACTATAAATTCTCTAAAGTAATACACAGCAAATGACTCATTGAAGTATTTATACGTATGTTTTTTATTTATAAAGCCATTAGCCTCAATTAAAGAAAATGCTACCCATTGAAACCAATAAAAAAAAAACATTCAACGCAGACGAAGTCGCGGGTTCAGCTTGTATATTATATATATGTTAAACAATACTGGACATACGTATTGTTAATAAATCACAAGTTATAAGTCACAGTTTGTTTGTATTCATATTAAAAGAAGTGTCTCATCATCCATTAAGGTTTTTGAAACTTCTTTAGGCGCATGAGGGTAATTTTTTTTTTCGAATGAAACGCGCGATTTGCATCGGAAAGATGTGCTGCGTTTTTTATGCTAATTCGTTTGAAGGTTAAGTAGTATTAATATTTACAAAAAACCTGAGGTATTTTGTTTGCCACACGTTATTTAATAATTGAATACATTATTTTTCATAAAATATAATATAGAAACATTATATAAATTCTCTTTATTATTTTAAATTCAAAAACAAAATTTAATTATTAAATTCTAATTAAAAAAACACGTAGCATTTTTATTTACAACTCGTCATTTGAGATTTCAATAAATTATTTGTATTAATTTTCGACATTCAATATTTTAATCACAATTAAATTCATTAAATTCCTAACATTCTCTCCTTCTAAGTCACCTCTAAAATATTAGATTTTTATAAATATAAACAAGACTTAAAAGTTAGTTTGCTTACACCTTTGACATGCGTACTTTGTACGCACGCACTTTTAACATTTCTTGGAATAAAACAGCATCCTTTTAAAGCTTACTATGTTTCATAACCCAAGTTCGTCATATAATTGTTTATGATATGGCATTTTTAAAATCTCATAATTTAGAACTGGATCGATCGATCATCGATATAATAGCTTGTCCATCTCTACGCTGATTTTTATCTTCAATAAATGACCTTAAATGTAATTACATGGTATTGTTTGTGATGAGCAGTTAATAACACCTCATCAGAAGTTTTCGATTCTGTTTTGAGATTACGATCTGATTTCAATTGGCTGATTAAGTAATAATACAACAACTTTTGTCTGAAGATAGGTGTTGCTATTATTTTTTTCAAATGGCGCCTAAATCTGGTAGTAAATTCCTGGACGACTTTTTCTGAGGCTCACTATTTTTATTTTTTCTCGGAAATACATAGAAACACTGCACTTTTCTACAGTAGCTAGAGAGTATTGCAAAGAATAATATTTTAATAAAAGAAAATAAATATCGATGGCCCCGCTGTCGAGTAGTCGCTTCGCTAGCAAAGATCCTGAATTCAATTAGAAAAGGAGAAAGGCTTCTGTCGTAGCTAGTTACCACCCTACCAGCAAAGACGTTTTGCCAAGCAAGGGATTTATGTTCCGATACGATGCTGTGAACAAAATTTCAGAGGTAAATTGCCTCTTACCAGGGTAGCGTGTTTCCATCTTAGACTGTACCATCAAGTAAAGTTAAAGTCAAGCGTAAATTCTACGTATTCTACGTACGTAAGTTCTCAGCTTAATATTCCTTCTACAACGAAAGTAATTTGTGGCGAGATTATGTCTGAAAAATTACATATTTGGGATATGAACTCTATCCCTGTTTTTCATCCAGCTAACCATTGAGCTATTAATGATCAAAGTTTAACCATCCTAAATTCAAGTGCAAAACTAAATACATTTGTAACGCCTACTTATTACATTTTTTTATGCAAATTGATGTCATTATCTCAGGTTACTTCCAGAATTAGTTTCGAAGTTAAACTAAATTTTAGCCTATTCATATTTGAAATGTCTAAGCTGATTTTACAAAGACATATAGTTTACAATTACGAAATTCATCCTGAATTATTTAGATAAGTAAATTGTTAAAATGATTGAGATATGTATTACGAAAACATCTCTAATAAACGGTAAGACCGCCTAATTACACGAAAAATGTCCTAGTACTAGTAATATCTATCTATGTATTTATTTTTGCATTAATACTCATGTTAATCATAAAGCTCACTTTTATTATCAAAACGTAGGTTCTAACTGGAGTAAGCTTTATCGCCTTAGGTGATTGTTGTAACACCACATGAACTATGCTCTACTAGTTTTTCTATTACCTTCATATACAAATATTGTAAACATTTATGTTATAAATATAGTTTATATGTGATATTACATATAATCAAACAAAAAAAATTAAATGTGCGTACAAAGTACACATGTCAGAAGTGAAACTTCTTTGGTAAACCAATATTTAAATCTTGCTGAAAGAAGGAATTTAATGAATAAATATTTAAAGCGTCAAAATTAATACAAATAATTTTTTGAAATCTCAAATGACGAATTGTAAATAAAAATGCCACGTGTTTTTTGTCAAGGGTAACTGTATACATTTCTATAATAAACTCCCACAAGACGTTTTAGAAATGTCAATTAATAAATTCAAAGTCTTTGTTAAAAGAAAGTTGATAGATAAATCGTATTATACGTTGCAAGAATACTTNAAATTTTGACGATTCAAAAGTGTTGTAATATGCCTACTTGAATAAAGATATTTTGATTTGATTTGATTTGAATATTAGAAATTATACACTAAATTTTAATAATATGTTTATTTTATATAAAATAGCATATTGAATGACGAGTTGCAAATTAATATGCCACATGTTATTTGGAAATATTAAAAATACTTAATACTTACTTATACGCCCAAAGAAGTTTCAAAAACCTTAATGGATGATGATACACTTCTTATAATATGAATTCAGACAAACTTTAACTTATAATTTGTGTTTTATCATAACAATACGTGTGTCCAGTTTTGTTTAACATATATAAAATATATAATATTCTAACTTTTCTTACTATTTTGAGGAAACTTTATACAACAATGTGTTGCATTAGTATATAAAACTATCTGATATTATAATTTCAACTTTATGATTATCTGAAGTTAAATTTATAGCTGTAAATTTTAATTTAATTGGTATGAATATGCCACTTTTTGAGTCGTTTCTAAGGAAGGTCGTGTTGTATAATGATCCCTACCAGATAGAAACAAAACCAAAGGCTTCATGAATTTTCCCACTTCCAAATACATGTTAGAAATTGTTATGTTAGAATTATCTAATGGCATTGCGTTTTTAAAGTGAATAAAAGTACATTTCACTTCAAAACAAAAATTGCCGAAGGATTTGACTGCCCCGAGCTAATACAGAAATTTTACATCAAATCTCCGCGAATAAATAATCCACGTAATCCCTGTAGTTTATTTTATATCAAACCCTAAAGAACTAATTTAGGAAAGCACTCCCCAATTTCAAGGTTGTCCTATTCCTACAACGGATACATAATGCAAGACAAACAATTAGACATATTCCACAATAGCCTCATCGTATATACGCACAGAATTATAGACATATTATCTAATAAAATTAATTTAGAATAAAGAATTTTCAATTAAAATTTGTTTAGAATAAGATAATTGAATTAAAATATTGTAATAATATGTTGTGACATTGTCTTAAATTATCGTTATTATCCAATTATCGTTATATTAGTATATCAATTAAATATAATTATTTTTTGAACATTGACATTAGTTAAAATTTTATATCCGTGCTTGTGATAACTTTTACTGAAATGTAAATTAACCAGGACTTTGTTTATATATTTTTTTTTTTGTTAAATGTGTAAATGTAACATTTTTTTAGTTATCCTTAATAAATAAATAAATAAATTGCACAAGGTAGAGTATCTTCACGTTCATGTCACATCCGTAAAGCTCATCTCAAGTGCGTTTAAGATGCACCGCAGTCAGGTATATATACGCTTGTCTAAAGATTCACCATCACTCTGAATTCATTCAGCGATTGAAACAAACATCAAAGTTTTAATCGCAATACTTGGAAATAACTGTGCTCATAACATATTGGTAAGACAATATTTAAATCTTAAATAAAGTCGTTGATGATTCGAAAGAAAAGCTGTATACTATATTTTATTTTGATGGCCTCGCTTGCACAGTGATGCGAGTACTCGCTAGGAAACTGCATTTTCTTATTTGTCTTAGTCTGCACTGATGGGAGGCTTCGGCCGTGGCTAATTACCACCCTACCAACAAGCAAAGAGATTTGTGTTTCAGTGCGATGCTGTGTAGAAACCATAACAGGTAAATTTCCTCGCAGCAGATTTCCTGAATTGTATAGTCACTTATCATCAGGTGGGATTATAGTCAAGCTCTAAGAATTTTTTCAAAAAAACTAAAATGTTGACTATAGCTAACTTCAGGGTGTCACATCATAAAAATTTTCTGTCATCATTTTCCCCTAACGCGCCCAAAGAAGTATAACTTCAAAAATAATGTTAAAAAGCGTGGGGTGCTTTATATTATATTTTAGAAGTAACTCTGCATTTTGCAATGAATCTAGTGATAAATTATAACGATTTATATCGAGCAAGTTGTTATGGTTATTTGGGTGACTGAAGTATAATCCGGATATGTCTAATATAAATATAGCTTTACTGATAGTTAAAATTACAATGTTTTACCGATATACCGATTTTAATATGTGCATATATATTAACAATTGCATCTGGATTTAGAAATATTCTCATCAGCAATTTTATTGTAATACTAATCTCTTTTTTTCGATAATTTTTTTTAATTATCACATTGTGAATGCATGTTTGAGAAGTTTGAAGCAAATCTAGTATTCTTATATTGTCTACACTGCTTTACTCCACCGAAACTTGGTGCCTTTATAAAGGATACGCGAAACGGTTAGATATTTTTTATATGAAGTGCTTAAGATCTATACTTCGCATAAAGTGGCAGGACCGAATACCAAATTCTGTACCGAATACGAAGTACTGCGTAGAGTACATCTCGGTGGAATTGAATCCTTAGTTATGAAGGGATAATTGAGATGGTGTGTACACCTAGTTCGTATGAGCGACACCAGGCTTCCTAAGTCGGTGTTCTATTCCCAATTGGAGGATGGAAAGCGAATACATGGAGGCCGATTTCTGAGATACAGGGACGTACTAAAACTTCATCTAAGCGCATGTGGGTTTCGCTGTGAGCGCTGGGAAGATCTTGCACTGCAACGGCAAGAGTAGGTAAACACAGTTAATAAAGCTGTGAACGCACACGAGGATCGCCGTTTAGAAGACCTGGACGCCAAACTTTTACGAAGGAAACATTGCTCCAAACTATCGTACAGTTACATTTATAGTAATCAGGGTCAGCTGTGATGTGATCCATGCGACAGAACTTTCAAAACAAAATCTGGCTTTTCAAGCTATATTAGATCACATTATAAACACTAGCCAGATTCACCGTTGAGGGAACTGTCATGAAGGACATCATAATCATCACAATGTAGGGTGGAATCACGTTCAAAGTTACATACATGGGAATCTAACATAAATCATGATATAAAAATCAATTCTATGTTTTAAAACATAACTTCGAATATAGAAAATTTAACAAGGCATATTTACGAATTTAAAATAAAATTATCATATTATAAAATACCAATCTAAGTAAAATGAACGTTTCATGCCCAATTATATGTATTATGCGACTAAATTTAGCAATTACTGAAATGGGCTTTTATTAATTATATGTCAAATTACAATCAATATACAATCGTCCGTTGGAGCATCATAAGAGAAAGTTGGTTGAAAAAAAGTAGCTTATAATTGTTGAATGATTTTATTTCAAAATAATATTGTAATGACCTTTTACAGAACACAAGCAGTTACCAACGAAAGCAGAGCAAAAATACATTAAAATGAAGGTAATTTATCAAGATCTTTGTTATTGTTTTCTTCTTCTTAGAACTTAGATTCCAAGGTAAAGCCTCTAAAGTTCCAAGTAGTAGATTTATTATTATTACGTAGATAGTTTAAACCTATTAATGTTTGAAACGTCTACTTTTGTAACTTGTAATATAAGGTCTCTATAACGTTAACGAACTTATTAACAAACTTTTATAGATTGCCAATCACAGCTTTAGCATCATTAAAATAGCATAAAATATACACTAATTTTTATTTGCGTTTATAATTACCTCCTTTTGTATGCAGGTACTTATTATTATTATTTTTTCAGTGTCTTTTATTAATCGTCGTTGTTGTTGTGTCAACGTTAGCTGAGCCTCCCGTTGATAACAGGCAAGTTTTAATTTTGTTGTTTGTGAGCCTGAAATAGTTACATTCCTTAGTTAGTGATTAAAATGCTTATATTTTTTATAATTTCCAGATACCTTCCACCGCAGCAGTATAGTTCTCCTTCCCAAACGTACGGTTTACCAAGCTTTGGTAGTCAGAGGCAGACTGGTGCTGTATCTAGGTAAAGTTAATATTAATATTTATATGTTTAAATATTAAATAGATAGCATGCTTAATTGAACACCAGAAAAATAAGAATAATACAATGACTTAATTAAATTAATCCTAGTGTCGCTATTTAGCGATCTCTTCCAGTCAACCTAATGTATAATTAGAAGTTAGGCGGTGGTAGTAAATAAATATACATACGAGGGGTGTTCAAAAAGTATCGCGAATTTTGTGTTTTTTCAAAAATTATTTATTTATTCATGAATATCTATTTTGTCCCCTTCAAAGTAATCCCCATGAGATATTATACACTTGTGCCAACGGTTTTTCCAATCTTCGAAGCACNGGAACATACTTATAGTTATGAATACGTATACATACACATTAACAATTTAAAATGACATGGTATGTAAAGAAATATAGTGCATTATGTCTACAATTACATTCAATTATTTTCATTTTCATCGTCGCATGTAATTCATCTTGACATATGTTATTTAATTACGAAATTGATAGTATAGACAGAAAACAATATATAAAAAAGTTACTACCAAAGACGAATTGAACATATTGAAGACCTAGGCGTTTTGAGCAGTGCTTTGCCAACCAGCAATTTATGCAAATGTTTACCATGTAATTTACCAATATTTCACTTACAGGGGACGTCTCTCCACTACATACGGAGCCCCAGCTAGACGGATACAATCCCTGTCAAACCAATACATACCACCTCGTTCATCAAGCCGAACCATCAGCCAAAACCAAATACCACAATCCCTGTACAACGCTCCGTCACTAAACCAATCACCATCATCTATATACCAAGCTCCGGTTGGAAACCGAGCCCCACTATCCTCGTATCAAGCACCTATAAACCAATTCCAAGCACCATCGCCTCAATATGGCTTGCCCAACCAAGTATCTAGTACTAGTGCTTCTTATAATGCGCCTTCCCAAGAGTATGGAGCACCCGTATTAGCAAGAGGTATTAATAACTTTTATATGTTTAGTTTTAATATGATAAAGTATTGTTTCATCCAAAGACAGCAGTAAGCCGTACTTAAAATAGTAATGGATCTCGATTGTAAGTTTTACTGTAGTTTGTTAAACAGAATATTTCTTTAATAATTTATACTTTTACAGATTTCACGTAACAACTTGTTGATATCCCAAAATGTTATGTAATAGTTTCAATTTTGAACATACTCGTATATTATTTATTTTATATATACTCGTATGGTTATATTTTTGCTTAAAGAAAATTGAATTGCAAGTGGCGCTTCTTATCGTGTACTCGCCGTAGCTTTTTTTATTGCTGCTTGTTTAACGCTTGACTGTGATCACCTGATGATAATGGATCTAAAAAATCAGACGGAAGGGCCTTAATCTGCGACAATTTATTAGGCAAAGAAAAAGTTCATGCGGTTATCATTTATTGTTTACTTATATGCACTGTATATTGCAAGCATAATAAATTAGTGGGGGTTATTTAAAGTAACCTTATCTTGGCTATCTAAATTATCCTCTACCGCCTCACTGGTTCGCATTTTCGAACACAGATATGAGGTCCTGGATTCGAGTCCCGGATCGGCCCAATTCAAAATCAATATTGAGTTTTCTATTACGATTTTCTCAATAATTGCCCGAAGTTGGGAAAAATATGGCGGTGTGAGCCGTCAGTCCTGCGCCTGGTCTTTCCCAGGTTGTGTCGAATTGTCGTCACGTCGATCTATGAGAGTGAAGGAATAGAGTACACTTGTGTACTATGCCTGCCAATCCGCAGTGGAGCAGCGTGATGCGTTTGTGCTCTAAAAATCCTCTCACATATGAGTGAGCAGGCCTGTGCCTGTGCTGTGTTACCTTTTTCCTTTTTAAACTTATCTAACACGTTTAATGATACTTCTTAATATCAGCTTTTAAATGTACTATAAATTACACCAGTTTATCTTGCTTTCGATAAACAATTCATATGAGTAAACAATAAATGAAAACCGAACGTACTTTTTTGGTTGTTTACTACTCATGGCTTTAATTCTTATGTCTTCTACACAGCATTGTACCGGAACACAAATATCTTTGCTAACAGGGTGGTAACTAGCTACAGTCGCATCCTTTCCCACCAGTCCAGGCTCAAACAAATTCGAAAATACAATTTCCTAAATTCATCTCACCGTGGCTTGAAGCAGGACCTCTATTAGCAAAGGGAGTACTCGAATCACTGCCAGCGAGGTCGACATAAATTCAGTTGTTTCATTTTTCAGCATTTCTTAAATACAACATCTTATGTTTTAGGTGGCGATCAAGCATTATTTGGTTCAAATGACCAGGTCCAGAGTAGACAATACTTGCCTCCAGGAAGGGCATACGATGACGGCAGCAACGGGGTAAGAAATACTATCGACGCAATGTTACTTAACTGTCATTAGTACCAATCAAAGTTTTATTTTATTTATATATCAAATAATATATGATTTCATTTATAGTCAAATCAAAATATTCTTTAGTAAAGTAGGCTCATAAAGCAATTTTGAATAGTCACTAGTCCGTCCGTTGGTAAGTCATCTACCGCCGGGTCGGAAAGTGGGTTCCGCTGAGAAGCAACCGGCAAGACTCAGTTTTGTTACTTTTTCAAGCTCATCCTACATATTATACACAAATTTTATTGAGTTTTTATACTTTAATGATCAGGATCATTCATCATAAACATGCGTGTTTACAGGAGCCTGCAAACTACAACTTCGAGTACATGGTACTAGATCAGTACTCTGGTAACGATTTTGGACACCGGGAAGCTAGGCAAGGAGACCGCGCTGAAGGACTCTACTACGTGCTGTTACCTGATGGAAGAAAACAGGTACGTAAATTACCACTGCTTCTACCAAAAAAAGGTTTTCTAAATAAGCCAGCTAATGATTAAATTTCGGTTTTTAAAATGTCCGAATAAAAAAGGTAAATAGCAGCCCATTAACATCCCACAGGCCTCCTTCATTGGAGAGAAGGGTTTTTAAAGCCAGAACGCTGCTCCACTGCAGTTTGGCAGGTATAGGACACAGGTGTTTACGGTAACACATGTGTGCTATCTATTCCTTTACTCTTATAATTCGACGTGACAGCAATCCTACACGACCGGAGAGAGATCTGGCGCAGGGCCGACGGCTTAACGTGCTCTGCGAGACATGGGAGTGGAGCACACCGCCAACTTTCCGAATTCGGGCAAATGCAGAGAACTTCTTAACAGGAAACTAAATAGCCATTTTTTCCTTAGCCCCATCCTGGACTCGAAACCAGGACCTCATGGCAGTAGTCGAGCAAGCTGGCCATTAGACCAATGAGATAGTTATATCCTAGAACGTTCGAAAAATCGAAATCGTACGTCTCTCTTTATCTAAATCGAAATACAAACAGGACTTTTTTAAATATTTACAAGCTATGAAATACTTAACTATGTATTTTATTTACATTGTAAATGGAAAATATATTAATAGTTTACAAGTACTAAGGACTAGCTAAGAATAAAAATTAAAAGTGCGTGTGTACAAAGTACACACGTCAGAAGTGTAATGCAAACTAATTTTTAAGTCCTGATTATATTTATACAATTTATACAAATAATAATGAGACTTAGAAGGAGGAAAAAAGGAAGATATATTGGGAATTTAATTGTCATTAAAGTGTCGTAAATTAATACATATAATTTTTTGAATTCTCTAATGACGAATTTAAAATAAAATGCCATGTTTTTTTGTATTTATTAATTTAGAAAAGAGAATTTTTGAAATATCTTCATTTTACATTTTATGAAATATTTGTTATTTTTAAATAATAAAACTACTTAACATTTAAGCTAATCACGCATTTCAACCGTAAAAAATTTTGCGCTCATATACCTAAAGAAGTTTCACTTCAAAAATACACTTTATACTTAAATAATTTATTTACTAAACAGTTAATTAATTTACTTAAACTTAAATCTGCTTCGATGGAATTCTTTTGTCTTATCGCGACGCGAAAATGTTATATTATAACTTACGCATAATAATGTACTAAGGCTTCTCAAAGATGCCTTTTTATCTCCTCGTATCGTCTTCGCATACGGTTGTTTAATATAATTAAAATCATAGGTTTTGTTACTAAGTATTTTATTCATCTTTCACTTGATTTCCAGACTGTTCAATATGAAGCTGATGAAGAAGGTTACAAGCCACGCATTACTTATGAAGATACCGGCGCAGGAGCAGCCGCAAGCTACGACCGCAACAGCCAGGCATACGGAAACCAATATGAAAACGGACCTTACTAAAGTACAAACTCATTAAACTGTATATAACTATGTAAAAATGTAGTTTAAAAAGTTTACAAACACGATTGTTAGCATTATTTCTACACTATTTTAATAAGGCTTTTGTGTTATATAGCTAAATGTGCAATATTTTCTAATAAATAAAGTTTTATTTTTTAAAAAAAATTACATATATCGCTCAAAATGTATGTAAGGTGTTTTTATATGAAAATGTAAATATTTTTAATTCCTGATTTCGCCGTGTTAACGGATTTTGAGCAGTATTTTTTTAATATGTATTGAATTGTTTCTTATCATGATCCATAATTAGGGCTTCCATATTAAAATAAAATAACATAAATATTGTAAAAAAAACTATGTAGTTATATTTATTCTAAATGAGGCCAGTAATAAGTTGTACCTTTTTATAAGATAACTATAGCAAGATAAGTATCCTTTTTTAAATAAAATTTGCAATTCATAAAACTGTTTTTTTAGCGTGGTTTACCAAACTTAATAAATATCTTATATGATAGTTAACTTTCTGCTGTCTATGTATTTTCTCTTTATATAATACCATATCATTGTTTCATATAATTACAAAGTTACTCACCTTGTGTTAATTACAATATAATTTTATACATGTACTTAGTAAGTTCTGTTGGAAACCAAATATGTTACATAGAGTGATTATGAACTAAAAAAAACACAGGTTACCGTCGCAATAAAACACAAAAGGTTACTTTTGTGAAACTTTTATTTGTCTTTACGTTTAGAAACAAAGTAATAATAATTATAGTATCTACAAAATTTTGAATTGAGACTACGATGACTAGATGTTACGTAAGTTTTTTGAACACATAAAACTACTTTAAAACGATGATATTTCAGTTGT
The DNA here is from genome assembly GCA_015832385.1 of Elymnias hypermnestra. Lineage (NCBI taxonomy): Eukaryota > Metazoa > Arthropoda > Insecta > Lepidoptera > Nymphalidae > Elymnias > Elymnias hypermnestra. The sequence continues at coordinate 4,996,770 of JACTOM010000194.1, read as the reverse complement.
TTATTTGAGTTGAATTTATAGTGCATTACGAAAAATAATAATCATTCTAATATGTAGAACGAAAATTTGTATTGAATCGAATCCAAGACTACTATCTAGAGGAGTGGGTAGACGGAAACTAACCATTTTATTAATAAATATAACCACTTAAAACAAATATTTTGGAAAATAACATTGTAATAATATAAATACATATACGAGCACGGTAGTAAGAAGAAGACTGACGGTGATCGATATAACTACTATAATACAGTATACTATAATATATTGTAGTAGGGGGCCCAAGAGGGAATTTTGCAAGTTACTGACGCGACCGATTATTTCTAGACTACAAGCCCATGTAAAAAATTAACATGTCAAATGCACGGCGCTTAGAAGGCTGTTACTATATCATTAAATAACTCTGAGCGCTTTGCAGACATTTCCAAACGGTAAGTACGTAATATTTATTTTTATCCTAAATTTTTTTTGTTACCATTTTATAAAGAACTGCTGCATCGGTAATATTTAATAACATTATATAAAAAAAAAATTTGCCGTATATAAATTTACACTTACAGCACTAATAAGTAAATGGAGATCATTTACTTTCAGAATCTAATCTCCACAAATCTATAAGTCCCCATGACGCTCGAGTAACTGCAAGTTTAGAATCCCGGGCTCCCCTATTGATAAATTACATTGTAATATACTTACTATAATAATTATAATGTATGAGTTTTATTAGTAAATGTAGTTATGTTAAATTACCATTTATATTTTCATCTATTTTGAAATTCAATTAAATTTAAACATGCAAGTTAACACCTTACCTGCCGAGGAAAAAAAACGTTTGCAATTCATGTGCTAGAAAAATTTTAACCTTAAACTTAAAAAAAAAAAAAATTTGACTTCAAGTTAACGATATGAATGTAAAATTTCCGCAAGATAAATGTAGATTTTTGTAATGATTAACTTAACTCCCACTGTGCCTTGGTAACCACGAATGGAGGGAGTTCGAATTAGAGCACAAAAAGAACGACTAACATAAGAAACACTGTATAATGCTTCCTATCTCATTTTCTCACACGTGCAATCTTACGAATTTATGTGTACGTCCCTTTTTACTTTCCTTTGACCGCCTTTTGAATTATAACGATACTATAGAAGTTGTAATTTCAAAAAGAGGTGAGTTTTGTAAAATAAAACCTTTTTGCATCATAGCGGCACAATACAAAGGATTGTACTTCGGAAAGGCCCATATACTCCAGCGGCAGTTAAGGTGTTAAATTAAATAACAGATATCGAAATGAAATACTTTTTATCTTAAATTTGTGTTGGCATTTCTCGATCGGAAACAGGTGTTCTTAATAAAATATTCGATTTTATCTAATAATCTCTTATGTACATGGTTTTACGTAAAAAATTCTACAACTATTAAAGTCACTGAAATCAAGACTTGAAATAAATAACAATCAAACTCTAACCTACTCCTACATCTGAGAATAACTTATCCTATATCATATGACTGTGTTGTTCAATGGAAACTAATCTAATAATTTCTGGTTACCAATTTTTGCAAAGAAAAGGATTTAATTCAATAAATTTAATTTCCAATTGTTGGAATATAAAAGCATCTAATTTAATAATTTCTGGTTGCCAATTGTTAAAAACAAAAGGGATATTATAATTACTTTTATATGTAGATTAGAAGATTTATATCCCGCGTTAAGTACGAGTCCTAAAAGATTTATACCACTTTTATACACATAAAAACCACTATACCATTTATATACACATATGATTTCTAAAATTAACACACTTTTTGGTAAGTTTTAAACGAATATTGTATTAATTTCCTAATTTCAAACACAGCCAAGATTAGATAACGCGAAAAAAATATTAACCTTTTAAGTAAAATAATTGTAACAACAAATGAATTGTTGAGTTTTAAAAAAAATAATTGTGACTATAGAATTATGTAAATAGAATTACTTTTATTGATATTTTACCTATGAAAGAAGTATCGAAATATCAAATAAATTGTTACTTCTAAAGGTATTTTTTGGCTACAAGACGTATTTAAATTTTAACAATAAGAATATGTTTGTGCGACATTACTTCGTATTAGTATCAGTAAGATTGTGTACTACATTTCGAGCAAAACGAAAGAAAAAGATGGTAAGTGAAAGGGCTTTTACTTCCTAGTTTTATTAAAGAAATTATTTATCACGAGATTACTTATTTACAGGCAGTTAAAGTTATTGCCAAACTCAATTTATATATAAAACGAGTATAAAGAATATCACGAGATTATAGCAATTATGAGTTAAATTCTATGTAAGAGTAGTATCACCCTCAAAGGGTTAATTATATACAAAGAAGGAGAATAAAAGTTCCACCTCCCAAATGGACATTTCGAGATGAATGGCCGATTTCACCATTTCCCTGGAGGACCTCTCAGCTATAGACACAATCCCTTTAATTGGCCTCTAAATGTACTTAGGGTAGGTTGGTGAAATCGGGCATGTCATGAGTAACACGAATACATTTGAAATTCCCTTTTACTGGGTGCTATTTAAATTAAAATGGAAAGTAAAAGATTCTTGACAGTACCCCGAAACTACGTGATCAAGAACGGCCTAAGAATTAAGGTAATAAGATATCAGGGAACGAAAAATAACTTGAAAATCTAATTACTGGTTTACGTAAATTTGCGTTCTGGTACGATGCTTTGTAGAAACTGTAAGAGGTAAATTACCTCTTACCAAGTTAACTTGCTTCTATCTTAAAACTGTATCATCAGTTATCATATTAGATCGCGGCAAAGCCCTAACTTGCCAGCAATAAAAAATATTTTTTCTTTATAAATGCTTGGTATCTAAATAAAAAAATAGTTTCTAGAAAGTTCTCCAGTCATAGAGCTTTCTTTACTTTTTTTTTACCGCGAGTTTATCATTTTATAACTCAAGAACGAGAAGAAGTTACCTGAAGAGATGTTAATGAATCCTTTATAAGACAAGGGTCTACATTATTGAAATCTTTCAACATATTCAGTTGTTTTTCGTGAATTGTTTTTTAAACCGTTCTTACACTCACAACAATTAACACCTACGCTCAATACACTTATAATATATACACGAGTATTTAAATATATCAGTCGTTGCAATAACAATACATGTTTAATGAGGGAAGTGTTGCGCTTATACAACTTGGCTCGTCATTGTAACTGTAAAAAACAAAGACATAAATATTATTAAATAAATTCGGGGAAACTTTAGAGAAGTCTATTTATTCACGATATATCACGATTGGAGGCTTTGGTCGTGGCTAGCAACCACCATGGCAGCTAAAACTGCAAAGTAGTATAATTTGTTTTTTTTTGTATGACGTCGTATCTTAAAATAAAATCATAGTTACCACCTTAGACTAGAATCATCACATATCATCTTAAAATTTAACGATCACTTACAATCTTACGAGTATAATTACAATCAAGCATATTTAAAAATGTTACGTTATGGGGTTATTTACAGTCTACATATACGTGGTGGGTCTAAGTTCTAAATGCTCTCCTATTCGTAAAGAGCCTTTGCATATATTAATATTTAAATTACTTACGCATTCGTCCTCGATATGTCCCTCGTATCGATGTCGAACTTATCAATATTCACGTTGTACGTCATAGATGCTTCATAGAGACCTCTACCGGGACCCACTGCTAACTGAAAGACAAATATTAAGATTTTTATACACACACATTTATCAAAAAAAAAAAGAACCATTGTGTGATTTTCTGTAGTTACTATTCAAATGAAAGAGCTTAAGCGAGTCATGGGCGCCGCCATATTGACCTTGATGATTATAGGTAGTGCCTTTCACTTTACCTCTACCCTCGACCGACTGTAATGCGATATATGCACTAGGTGTACAAAAAATCAACCGATGTAAAAAAAAGGTTTACTAAAATACAATAAATTATGTTAAATGAAAAAAGTACCCTAGACGTATTATTACTTAGTTACGATTTCTTCCATAATATGTCTGACTAAAATTACCGTAAGTAACAAATATTTAACCTTTTTAACCTTTTACATTGCAATCATAATATATCTGCCCGCGATTTCGTCTTCTCAAAATAAACTACAAACTTAACACTCTTACTTACTATATAGAAGCTTTCATCAGTATCGATTCTATCTTGAGTTATAAATTGCCGGACAACTTTGCGGACTCCAGTTAGTGATGTATGTACGTAACGTATGTACCTACCAATAATTCGCGCAATCACTCGTTATTATAGCCAAAATAAAGAAATCTGATAACTCATGTTACAAAAAAATTGTCATATTAATATCTTATCATAACACTAACAAATATTCCATTATAAAAAAAATCTTTTGTGCAATTCACATAATGACTTCACTTCATGACTTCAAGATAATGAGAGGAATGTAAAGTTTCGGCAAGAGATAATTGTAGATTTTAGTAATCATTTAATTTTAACTCCCACTATGACTTGCTGAACACGAGTGGAGGGCGTACCACCAACCAAAACCAAAAAGAACCACGAACGTAAGAAACACTGTATAATATTAAAAAAAAAACAAAATAATGCATCTCATTTACTCCCACGTTAAATGTTATGAATTTATGTGTCTCTCTTTTTACTGGCAGTTTTTCGTTTCATCGATTTCGACAAATCACAACGATACTTAAGAAGTTTTCATTTTAATAACTACCTTGAGAAAATGACGAGATAATAAAAATTATCAAGTCATTTTGACGTCGTTGGGTTCATCGGAGTATTCTGCGGGGTACGAGCCTCGAGGAAGGGCTTCATTGCCCGGGCATCTTTCCTCGGGCATTCAGTAAATGCCCGGTACTCTTTTTTGCCCGTATTTTAACATGACGTTTTATAGATATTAAACCACGTTTAAATATAGATGGCGGTAGTGGTGAGGACTAAAGTTAGAGTAGAATAAGTAAGCAGAAACTTACTTATAAATAATTGCTAATAGTTACTTTAATTTCATATTACCTTTACTTGATAATTCACTTTCAACGGCTTCACTTGCCGTCCGAATTTGCCCACATAGCCGTCCGCGTCTTTAGCTCCCACGAAGGTGAGTACACCGCTATTGGCTTTTTGTCGCATTACCCATATTGTTGAGGTTAAGGTCCGCACAGCGCATTTTGACCTGGAATTCACATAACATAAAAGGTAAGTAGCAACTTATATTGCTCCACAGCGGAATGACAGGCTACCAATACCCTAGAATAACTGCCGGAATATGAAGGTTTCCTCGCGATGATTTCCTTCACCTAAATGATCATTTAAAGAAACAATCAATTTTTAAAAAGAGAAACAGTTTTGTCCATACAGGATTTAAACCCATTACCTGATCCAGAATTCACACAACCATATTTTCAATACCATAAAGTTTTCTTAGTATGTATTGACTTTAACAAGTTGGTACTAGACCAGTGTTTCCGAAACTTTTTTAGGCCATGCCCCACGTTAACATTTTTAATCTTTGAAAATGCAATACAAAATTAATTTAATTTAGATTTGTCTATATTAATTTAGTGCAATCCTTGCCCCCGATTTTGAATTGCCCCTCCATACCTATTGCCCCTTTGTGGGGCGTCGGCTCCACGTTGGGAAACACTGTACTGAATGGAATAGTAATTGATTTCTTTTAGGTTACATACTTGTGTACATTTATTTAATGACAAAATTCCATATTATTTATTACTATTTAATGCCTAATGCGACGTCGAAATAGAGATCAAAATCAAAACTATACATAACATAAATTTAGTTTGTGTTCAATGTATTAAATAATATACTTAATAGTGACATTGTATCACAATTTGTAAGAACGGTAAGCTAAATCTATGTTTCAAGAATATAAACATTAAAACCTTAATTTAAAAGAAAAGAAATTAATAATATCATATAATGTTTTAGTTATTATAAAGATCCCTTTATTTTTATTATTTGCATTTGGATGCATTTTTATTTAATATGTTATGTTATTGAATTTCCGTGTTTCCTCTGGTATGTCTTTTAAGATTTTACCTGACACTTTTAGTGAGTGAATTGATGTAGTCCACAAGTGCGTTGGCACACCTTTTGTACATTGAATCAGACTCAGAAACATTTTCCCAGGACAAGCAGGTACACCAATGAGGTTCAATACCGGCTTCACTACACGACCTGTTCTTTGGCACCTGGAAACATATCCCTGGTATTTTAAAAGCTGGAGGACCTGACATGAACTAACAAACTGAAGGCACATACGAAAAATTATGACTAGAAGTATTTAATTTTTATTTATAAATCGCAACAAACGTGCAGCAGTGGGCTTAGTTTTCAAGAAAAATAGTGGGAAAATACTTCTAATTTATTGTACACCACAAAAATACAGAAGAAGAACAAACAATACAATATTGCTAAGTAGTAATTTCTTCCAAGGAACCTTTGTTTAGTTTTTGCCATAGCTCTTAAAATATTTATTTAAATAATTGTGCAACAGATTATAAGAATATTCATGAAATGCTTAAGATAACTAACTATTTAAGCTGATGAAAATAATACTTTATCCGTAGGTATGTATGTAACTTTCAAATTACCATATTGTAATTGACCATTGTTTTAGGATATAAAATAGATAGTGAGATATCCTTAAAAGATAGACATATGCATCGCGAACTTTTTCGTAAATGCGGCGCGGTGGTTATTCGCTCTTTCGCTCAATTAAGTCGTTTCTTTTACACGTATACCGGCGCCGGCCGCGTTGACCCGAGCGTCTGCTGATCTTCATTGATTTTTTGTAGTAATGTATGTTTTATGAAACTTTCGTTTAATTTAGCTGTACTCCCATGATATATCGTAAACAATACCAATAAAAAGTGTTAAAAATACATATTGTTTTTTAATCAGGATCCATTTTTTTTCATTACAGGTATCATTAGTATGATCGTTTTCGTCTTCGGAAGCGGTCTCCTAACACCTTGCATACTCCCTTATTCATTATTATATTATCGTTATAGTGTTACTTAAATACGTAGTTTCTGGTTTCTTTTTATTTTAAGATGTATTTCAGTTTAAGATGTATTGTAGGTATTGATATAGTATTTTTAATATGATAAGGAGTAATGCAGATTCATGAATAATATGGTTTGATTATTGTCGGCACTTTTATTAACTTTTAAAATGTAAAAAAGTAGTTATAGTGGCATAACTACAGTAGTTGGACATATGGTACCGCGGACTTTTTTGTAGATATTAATTAATACCTTCTATAATATTGTAGAGCATTTTTTTGTTCTGTCTTCAATAGTTTCCGCTGCGGCCATGACAGATTCTTTGTTTCACACCGTGGGTTACGTTAATGCAATTTTTTAGGGATCCCTATTTTTTTAAGAAAGTAATATAGCTTATGTGGCTCAGTGAAAATGCAGCTTTCTAATGGTGAAAAGATTTTGAAATCGGTCCCGTAGTTTTTGTGTGAAATCGTTACAAACATACATACATACAAAAACATAAACCTTTTCTCTTTATAATATTAGTTTAGATAGTTTTTGATCACTTTTATTCGTGAGTGCCAATATTTTTGTCAATGGACGCACGTGCAACATGTAAAGATATCTCTACTCACAGGCTCCAAAAGTGTAACACCCCTGGTCAAATCGGCGCCAGCCACTTTATATGGGTTCCAATAGTGTCTCAAGTTTAACACGTCCAATACTGTAGCGTATACATCGTGAGGGGTTGTCAGTGCGTCACTATTTCTTTGTAAAATCTCTTGTAGTGTAGGATTGTGTCTTACGAAAACGTTGGGTAAACGGATCGCCATTAGAGGTAAACGTTCTTCCAGTTTACCCTGAAATGTATCTCGTACGTTGGCGTACCTATAGAAAAAACGATGTTTTAGGTGGATATTGAATGAGACCGTGTTGGCACCCTTGGCTATAAAACGCTCATTCGAATAATGGGCTTTAGTTGACTATCGTCGGAAGAGTTATAATCACAGCATTACCATTATTTTTTTTATGACAGTTTAACGCTTGACTGTGATATCTCCTGATGGTAAGTGATCACTTTGATTGGCAGTGCGTCTTTGCTGATAGGGACCACCCTAGCCACGGCCGAGGCTATTTAGAAATTACGATTTTCTAAATTCGCCCTACCGGGGATCGATTCCGCGGCCTCTGCTAGCAAATCGAGTACTCGCACCACTGCGACAGTAAGGTCGTCTATTATATATTTCAAATTGTGTAGTTATTGAATTAAGCTGATCCGTTACGTTTGACTAAGTAACGCTCTTTCGACTAAAGTCGGTTGTAGTCAACTAGGGAAGCGGAAGAGTTATCAACGAATCACTGTTTTATTTTAATTGTTTGAATTGAGTGAGACTGACCCGCACGCTCGGCTATGTATTAACGCTTGTTGGAATAGTGGGCTCTCGTCAACTAAAGAAGTGGGAGAGTTATAGTCAAGGCATCACTACTATATTATAATTATGTGAGCATCGAATGAATTTGATCCGTCACATTTAACTAACTAACGCTCATTCGCTTAAAGTCGGTTCTATTCAACTAAAGGAGCAAGGGAATTATATTCAACACGTCACTGCTATAATATGTTTTTGTGCCTATCTAATAAGACTGAGCCCCCACGCTCGGCTATGTAACGCCGGTTTTAGTAAAATCGACTCTCTTTTGCGGCTGGACTGATTTTGATGACATTTTTTGAATGAGTTCAGGTATATTCGAGAATTTTTTCTATAAAGAATGACAATTCAATCTCATATTTCCGCGAGATCAGGAACTTTAGTGGTGATTCTTCTGAAGTCGTAAATGGCTGGACTGATTTCAATAAATATTTTATTTATGGATGAATTCAACTAAATTGACTATTCAATACGATAAAAAACTGATTTCCTCATATATCCACAAGATCGGGAACTATACAGATGACACCGCCGGGAACAACTATTAATGGCAAAAAGTAACTCTATACATAATTCCAATAAAAATTGCAATAGAATTTTTATTTATCTAAAAACTAATATAGACGATATTAATTTTTAGATAAATAAACATAGGTTAGATTTAGTTTTAATAGACTGAGAGAATAAATAATATTCTACTTTGAAATACCTTGGGCCATGATCTCCCATGACCAAAAGAAGAGTGTCTTCTTCCCTGGACTGTCTTTGAAAGTCTAAAAGGAACTGGGCAAAGTCTTCATCAGCTGTTGAAATCATATTGAAGTCATCATGAGTAATGTCTGCTATAAAGGTGAAGATAAACCTTTTGCCGTCAAGATTTAGGAACTGAAAACAAAAAGAATGCATAAAACCCAAGGAAGATAACTTTTGCTAAGCTTATATTATAAAGAGGATATATTTGTGTTTTTGTATGTATGTATGTTTGTAATGTTTTGACATATAACCTACTGGACCGATTTCAAAAAATTTTTCACTCTTAGATCGCTGCATTTTCACTGAGCGACATAGGCTATATTACTTTCTCGCAAAAATCGGGAACCCTAATAAAAATGCATTAACGTAACCCAAGGTGTGAGCCAAAAATTGTCATCGCATGCGCTGCGGAAGCTATTGATGATAGAACAAAAAAATGTTCCACTATTATAAACCGTATTAAATCTCAAAAAAACTCCGCGATGCCATATGTCCAACTACTTTAGTTGTGCCACTACAACCACTTTTTATACATTTCAAAAGTTAATAAAAGTCCCAACAATAAATAAACCATATTATTCATACCTGTGTATTAATCCTTATTCTATTAAATGATATGTTATTAAAGACCATGTCAATACCTGTAAAATACTTTTAAAATTATTAAAATCAAAGTGATTTAAAAATGTTTATAAAAGATAATCATATCAATGGCTTATTGTGGCAACACAGATTGATATGGTACAGAAGAATAAATTAAGAAAATGAAAAGATAAAAGAAAATAATGTTATAACATGTAGTAGTATAGCGATGGCCTTATTTTAAATGTTAACTTTCATTAAGTGAGACCACAGTCAAGTGAAAGAAAGTATTTTTGTATAATAATATTAAATAAGTTTATACGAATTAAATATTTTTTTAGCGCTAACCTGTTTCGTGTAGCTTATGTAATGCTATTTATATTTTCATTTAGGTTTTTATTTTAAGTTACATTTTGACACAAAATATATTAAATACAGAATGAAGTTTCTGAACTCACCTGGTCTGTGATATTAAGCATAAGTTTGTATTGTGGCGTATCTCCAACACAATATCTTGTCTGTTTGTTCTGCCACCTCTTCCCATTCTTTGACTCCTCCTGGTAGAAAGCCCTCAGGTAATGGTCAGCAGGTTGGTGGTTGAATCCGTTGAAGCGGTACTGAAATGTACCAATCCACGGCATATCTTCAAAGTAAGCAGTGCGGTAACTGTTAACAAGGAGAAACATATTTAATTTGGTCCGCCAAGCAAAAAATAGTTCGAAACTAACAAAAGTTACTTCATTAGAAAATCAAAGAAATTACTTTAATACTGTTTGCGTTAATAAATGTAACATGTACATAAAACATGTATATTTTTTAATGAAGTCATGGGGATATGTTTGTAAACACCTTATCACATATCGCTACCACTAATGCTAATAAGCAAGAAGTAAAGTCAATAATGAGATAACTTGTGATCAAATAACATAAAATTCTTAGCATATTGAATGTTCTAATTATATTAAGTACTTTTCAAGCTGTCTGAAATATATTAGGATTTTTTGAGCATTCAATCAATTTAATGACATTTTTTAGTCTGTTACATGACATTTCAAGTTCACTTACACAGCGAGCATAACAATAGTAATTGCTATGCTCAATTATGTGATTCATTTGTAATGTTAAATTCATTACAAACGATAATAATTAATGGAAATTAAATTTACGATTGAAAAGTAAATTATACAACATCACTACCCATATTCTTTTAACTTGTCGAATATAAACACTGAGGCATCCAGGGTTCCGTTGTTTTTAGACCGCTTTCTAACATCTGGCCACTCCAATTCAGTGCGTCCCGTCATAATGGGAAACAAGGCAGCCGGAGTACCATCTCCTACGATATTGTAGCTGAAACAGCAATATTATCTGAATTAAACAACATTGGTTTAGAGAACTACCCAAAAATCTTCACAATCAATTTCTTGAATTTTACATACACATTTACCCATACACATTTGACAAAAGTAGAAGTTGTTTAGTTTTATGTTTCATATTATTAGCCATTAATAAATGTAACTGTTAACTGTAGCCCATAAAATATGTAATACTATTTTAGGTATATATTGTACTAGTATATTTTAGGTCTTATTATTACTATTTATTGGTCGGAATTTGATGACATCAGTCATGTATTTCCTAAATAGTAATTGTTTGTCACAAACCTAGAATAGATACGAATGACTTACTTAAGAACTTAATTCACTAAACGTCTTATTACTATTAAATTTCATTACACTTTCCAAGAAAATGAAATTTTTAATGGACAAAAAAGAGGGGTAAGCCTTACCCGTTCAAAACGGTTGCACCCAATTGCTCAATAAGCACTTTGTAACTTTTCGGCATGCGTCGAATAAATCCATTCTTGGATGTAGAATCGAATCCAATAATTAAAACATTTATTGATTCACCTTCTCTAAAGACTTTTGGGTGAATGGATGAACGAAATCCAAGGCTATGACCCACCCATTTCGAAGGCAGAATGCTGAAAGAAACCATCTTAACGTATTAAAATCTTAAATTACCCCAGTGGAACAGCAAAGCTACCTAGATAAAATATAATTGGCGACAGAAATGGTAAAACTAAAATATTTTAAAAAATCCAATGCATCTATACTATGATCAGTTTTCTTTATAATTGATAAAGGTGACAAAAGTCTGTTGTTTTATTTTAGGGAAATATATTTATTGTTAAACATAAGTATGAGGTTAGCTTCAATTTACTCTGTAGAGTACAACATTTTGATCCAGAAAGGAATTGGTTGGCCGGAGGAGGGATCAAGAAATGTAGTGGAAAAAATTCAAATTGTGCCTTGAATAAATAGGAATGCAGAAATATTAAAGTAGACTTCATAATTCATTGACGGATTAGTTAACAAAAATAATTATATAGAGACTTCATTGTTGGAGAAATAGGACCCCTATTCCTCACTGAACACGATCGTAAATAACGATAACGTTTACGTATTTTAAACAACGTAACACGTAATGGAAATTTACAAACAGCATGAAATGCAATAGCACACATATACCTCAATATCAATACAGAATAACTGCTGTCACTATTAGGTTCTTTTTAACAGGACAAAACACGTCAAAAAAAACTAGTTAGTTAACGATATTCAAAACAATGGAAACTCACCTATCGATATGTTTCCCTGAACATTTTACTTTAACATGGTCGCTTTTTTTTAATTCATAGCTATTTGTACCATATACAGTGAAAGATGGTCCAATTGTATATTTGGAGTCATTTTCGTATATAATGTCGTTATATGTACAAACTATATCTTTTGTATTATTCAATATTGCTGGTACGATATTGCACTTGGAATGCTGCAACAGGAAATAAATTATTTAGTATTTTAAAAGCTAACGCTTTTGCATAGATTTATTTATTGTAACATTTTCAATCTTAGACTCCTTAGCAATGTTATATTTACTCCAAAATTCGTTAATCAACAATGTTGAATCACTTGCCATGTGTTGTCCTTTTCGCATTTCGATATCAAAAGATTCCGCAAGTCTAACATTTTCTCCCTTTTGCACAATACCGGTGTCTATTTTATGCATTTTTTTTATTAATGTAAAACCAACGTAATTGTATCACCAGAAAAAAATATCTCCCTTAGACTTACATAACACTTGACCCAATCCAGTCCTTGGCATATAACTTTAGGCATTTGTTTATCGAACTGAGTGACCTCTTTTGCAAAGGGATCCAATTTAGGTATTTCACAACCTGATCCTTTGTCCTGTTTCAAAGCTTGCGCTAACCGCTTTTCTATGTACCTGAAAAATTTAAACAATAAATTTTCATAAATCACTTGGCACCTAAAAACAAAATCTCGCTTGTGAAAGTAAAGTATAATTAGACAATAAACTATGCTCATATGACGTGGTCTTCAGCCATATTTTGTTCGAAGATATTAGTCCACGTCTTTTAAGTATAAGCCGATGGGCGACGAAATAAATAGAGTAGTTTAAAATCGAAAATCAAATTTTCTTATTTCCAGTACGCAACTGCATTTTTTGCTGTAGTCAAATTTACTCGTAGTTATAGTGTCATGTAATTGCTGATATACGTTTGACGAACATAAACAATTTTTCATTAATACTGGTTTCATTCGCAATTATTACAAAGTGATATGAGTTTTTTCTATAATAAAAAGCTAAGAGAGGATTTTAGAAGTCATTAAATACATTATATCATGATCTGATAAACCTTGTGAAAATGTAAATTACTTTATTTAATTATATCATAACGTTAATGACAATACTATATAGAATGCGGAACAAATAGGTAGTTAAATTTTAATTTTGGGCTGCGATATTGTACTCGATAGATTACAACAAATAAGAAATAGTTGGGTTACACAATCTAATCCATAATAAACTCCCCTACCGTATATCTACAATATCATTTAAGAATAACATTTATTTATTAACTGAACAACAAATAAACTTTACACTAGCATTTATTAAAATAAATATCATGCAAACCATAATGTATATACTCTATATACTACATATAAAAATAAACAGAATGCACTCTATTCTAAATAATAAATAAAGTGTGTACTTACTCTATTATAGAACTTCTGAAATAAAAAGAAAATACCTCATTAATCAAACGTTCATGCTAAACAAAAATAAAGGAAAAGAAATGAGAAACAAATTTCGGTGCCCATAAACACAACAAACAAACGAAAACAAACAATAAATATCAAGCATGCAACAAACAAATGTTTCGATATATTTACAAACATTAATATTATATGTTAAAACACACTAAATTTTTAGCACAGAGTGAAAATTGACACTTCCCCACAATTGGTATATGTTTATTTTATAATATTCGTATCATTAGAGAAAACTTTTTCTAATTTGTATATGATTGAAAATTATGGTACGTAACATATATAACCTCTACATCACACAATTAGGCCTTCGATCTTGCGATTGATCTCTCACTGGTCGTATGGGATTTGATGTCTCATCTGACTATGACAGTGAAGGAATAGAAAGTGTAAGTTTCCTTACGTGAACACTTGCGCACTATAATATCTCCAGCTTAAATGGTTGACCCCTGCAAGTGATTAGCGGCTGTGGCTAAAATTCGTCAATTAGAGAATTATCTCATACTAGTTAGACAATGAGATCCGGACCGGTTGATAAATTTGAGTGATAGAAAGGCAGTATGACTTGGTCTATCACCTTTAATCTGAATCCATTCTTAAATGCAAATACAGTATCACCTTAATATAATGAAGTATTATTGTCATCTATTATACAAATTTCTAAATTTATATGGTTTGCAGTACGTATTCTATCAATTAGTCCCACTTACCTCTAAAATTTTACTTTATAATTCAATTATTCATGTCTCTCATTCAGAAAAGTTAAATTTTGCGTAAGTCAGTCATTGTTGTTTTAACCAATAATTTTTATTACGAAGCGAACCTCTGTCTAATAAAAACCACATTCTAAGAAATTACGTGGTATAAACAATATTTTCTAAATCCTTTTAGCTTCGTTGTATCCAGTGTTTCAATAAAAATTATATTCATATATATTGTTTTTAAAATGTATATTGTTTATTTCAATCAATAACATTTAAGTTAAAATTTGAAACTGGGTTACGCCTTTACCTATACGGGGATTCCCTTTTTATCAGATTTTATTTGTATCAGTACCGATTAATATGCTTCATAATCATAAACATTTCCACTCTTATCGGTGCTTCATCGTACGAAATATTTAAATAAGATAAAACAAACCTATTTTATCTTTGATTAAATCTTTCGGTTTTCATTATCGAGACAATTGTATGTTTTCTTTAGATATTCGTATGTACACTTTTTTGATTCAGATAATTTTTATTCGAGCAAGAGTTTGGTATATTATAAATACATCATCGGCGTAAATTTCTAAAGAATTGAAAATTTAAAAATTATTTTGATTTTAAAATTATTAATCATTGAATGAATTTACTTAATAACAATAAGATTTTTTATATTCAAAAATGTAATAACGTCAAAACAATGAGAAAAAGTAAATATGATAACCTTATTACTGTAACACAGACCTTCTCACTCATAGTTACAACATCAGCTCACTAAGTTTCCCAAATTGCTCCCGAAATATGCACATTTCCTAACTATATTATCCATAATCATGACTTTAACACATAAATTTCGCTTTTTGTGTCCACGTGCGCTTCAAAGTCATTTCGACTTAATAATTATAGATATGTAATCTTTATTTATATGATAATATATCGATCCAAATATTATTAAACATATCTAGTTTCATAATAAAATATATTTTATCTTTTAATATTTCCTTTGATAACAATATTTGTAATCATTAAAAAATTCAACGATTTTTCTATCATATAGAATTAAAAGATTTGCGATCTATTTATTGGCGATAGCAAAATATTTTCTAACATATTCCAAGATTAATGTAATGAAAGTTTCTCGAGCATTTAAAGAAATTACATACGATGATGTGGCACATTAATCAGTGATACCATCGCTATCACCTACAAACAGTATGTTTATAGATTATCCCCTTATCACTTCCTACAAACCACTGTACTAAAGAGTCATTATAACTTTGCTATAATTATAAGTTAGATCTAAAAATTTCATTAATCTTGATAATTTAGTTCCAACTTTTCTAAAACTAATCTAACCAGTGAAATACAGATATTTAAAGTTACATTATTTTTTTGCATGTCATCCGCACTATTTCGATAGAAATTGTTATAAAAAAACGAGTCTATACTTAACATTCATTTAAACATATACCACTGTGTTGGATAAAAATCATACAGTCCAAATACTTCACAATTTTAGTTAAGGACACAGTAGAAGTTTGTATAATTTATACTTTTCTATGTTCCAATCTCGTATTTATTCAACTAAAAGACATAGCCGTCTTTTAGCCACAAAATATCATTGTCGTCCGTTGATTTCAACAATTTGTTTTAATTTCAAACAGCTCTCATGTAAAATTTGCCTTTTTTTGAATTGTGTCACTAATCTGCCAAAACAGCGATATGCTTTGATGCTTCGATCGGCAGTCTATACTGTCTCGACCATGAGTTGTAATCATCACTGCTACTAAAGTTGATTTCAATACCTCAAGCGTCATATCATCGTGAATTAACCCAAAATGAAATTTTATATATGCACATACGAGTATAGCTATATAATAACCAATTAGTTTATTATAGCGTGTATTAGAAAACGGACGGCCTTTTCTATTACGAAATAGGAAAATTAATTTACAACATTTATATTTCATATAGGGGCGTTTAAGTATTATGTAACGCAATAAAAGGAGGGAGGCGCGTCTTGGGAAACGTAATTCGTTATTTATTTATATAAAAACAAGGTAATTAAAATTTTCCCAGTTGAAAATCCTTTTCGTTTTACAGGGATAATGAAGAAATAAACTATACATGACATTTTAGCGAAAATAACTGCGTTTTTTATTTGTATATAGTCATTTGTCTAATAGCCCTCTTTTACATATACGATACAAGTGGCGGAGGGTGATCAAAAATCTTTATAAATTTCGTTATGTAATACTTGAACGCCCCTGTACAATACTTAAAGTGCATTTAAATTTCCGTGTGTGTATGCCGTGATCGTTTAAATTACAAAAAGTTACCTATTTAGTAAGTCACGAAGGTTAACATCGATCGTAAAAATACACTATAAATATGTTCCTCGAAGTTCCTCGAAGACCCCGATTAGGACTAGATGCTTTTAACTCTCTCCAAGATTTTTTATTTTCAATTTTTGGTATATATTGCCTCTTTGGAGGACTATTTACATATTCCAAAATTTTATAAAAGGGTACAGCAGTATCCAGAGTAACATGTCAAAAACCCAATTCGACTAAAATTACGCTGTGACACCACAAAATGTCATTCACATCAATAAATTTTATAATATTAAAGAATTTTTTTCCAAATAAGTTTTACATACAAATTCATATGCTATTAGGCATGTGTATAGATATAAATTTTGGTTTTATTACATTATATTTAATTAATTGCAATAAAGAATTTGAATTTGGATTCATTTAAATATTTTGTAACTTTCAAACAGCTTCAATGTGAAGTTTTTAATTTTAATTTATATCTATAAACTTTTTAAATTATATCGCAATTCTTCCAAAGCAGCGATATTAGTAATTACTCGCTCCCCAGCATTATTCAATGGTATATGGTTCTACCTTTAACAAATTAATCTTTCGCGTTAGGAATGTCAAATAAAACATAACAAATCAACCAAAAATTGCACCAGATAAAATGCTATCTTTCTAATTAATATAAATCTGATGGAACAGCGTAATATCCGAACTTTTCGATAACATTTTATTCATAAAAACAGTATCTGATAACTGATATCGGAACAACAAAACTGTTTTTATAGAAACGATTCTACGAACTAACACAAATGAGTGTCGCTATCGTTGTTTTAATCTTACCGCTTATAAAATTTCCTTACATATGGAGCGGAACTCTTTGCAATAACTTGATAACTGGAATAAAGCACATGTTGAATGGAGTTACTGTATAATACTTACAAAAAGTAGATCAATAAAAACACGTTAAGGAATTCACAACATTTATAGGTTATAATGACGTCAATGCGTTAACGAGAAAGACGGTGGGTGTGTTCCGATATCCACTGAGAGTATTCAAGTTCTCTTACTGGAGAGAAATTCGTTCCTTTACATACTAACAGTATAAATGTACCCTATGTAGTACCCTAGGGAAATAAATGTCCTCAAAAATAGTCATTATTTTTCTACTATAAAGCGCAATCAATTTTCAATATCAAAGAAATAATAACTTAATTGGATTTAAAATGCACAGTGTACTGTGCAAATTAAACCATGCACATAGCCTGGCTTCCGTTGTAAACAGTAACCAGAATAGCTATTTATTAAGAAACGGCTTTGTCGTATACAAAATTGACGTAATCGTGATGCATTTGAAACTATTAAAAATAAATTCCGTTAGTTATGATAAGATTTACATATAAACAAAGTGTTTAAACATAAAACAAATTCTTTAAATGTTCGTTTAAAAATGTACGTAAAATATGTAAAATTCATATAAAACGTTGGCACAGATTTTTCATGAAATAACAAAAACACCTATAAAGCAAGTATCGGTGCTATAGGTCGCAAAAATTAAATTTAATCTAATTCTACCCATAATTTTTTTTATTATTTCTCTGTTATAATAACACAATATTACAGTCATGTTTACTAAGCGATGATATGCAATTTTTATAACGGTAAACAATGAGACACCTGTTCCATTATGAATGAAAGACAATAAATGAATAATGAATTACTATATATGATATAGAATGAAAGAATATACATAAAAGGCGTGGCGGTTTCCGTATTGTTGTTTGATAGTTTAAAATATACACACACAAAATTATTAACACTTATTTAATTAATTCTTAAAGCGGAAAAAGCACAATCAGCGAAATGGGCAAATGAGTAGGGAACAGCTTTCACCAGCAAGCAATGATCATAAGGAATTAGTGGCTTGCACAGAATTAAAAAAAATGAGTTACGTAACTAATATCTACGCATTTATTCAGAATCACAAAACAATATTAAGAATTTTCTAGACAAGTATATTTTTCCGTACAGCGTTGAGATTTACATCCGCAACACCTTTACGATGGCCGATATTCCAAAAAATACAAGAAGCCGTTGCCATTTTCTCCGGGAACTTCTATTCGTGGATTTCAATTAAAATGTTTCCTGAAGTTTAAAAGTTTTTGGATTTTTTATGGAAAAATTGTATTGTGTGGGTTTAATTGCGTCGATACTGAAATGGTGGAAAAAATATTCACAGAAAATATGCGTGCCACTAATTCCATTACCTCCCACCTATTGTGTCTTCAAAACAGGATATCTGATTAAATAAAATAAAAGCATTTTACCTTTGTTTAATATTGGGCGGATGCAACCGTTCTACAGCCTTTACAGTAGATTTTGCGTGCAAAATGCCATCCTGTGTGTTATGTGCTAATATTCTAAAAGTGAAAAGAGTAAAACTAGCATTTACATGTTTAATTATAACCATTGCCTCAAGCTTCACGTCGTAGCTCTAAGAAGTATAAAATACTATAATCAGGCGTGATATATTTTACGTTTATTAAAAGAATATTTGCGGCATGCAATAGACATCTAAACCAGAATGCATGTTCAGTAAACTCGCAAGCATAGCTCAATCAAATTATAGCACGCAATAAATCCTTAAACGCATACTAAGGAAAACGAAATAACGTGCAATTAAAATAATATATTACTGTTATAACTGTCACCACCATCAACCCCTTTTTATTTTTCTGAAACTCCTATAACCCAAAGGTTGCCTGGAAGTAATCGCTATATAGCGATAAGGCCGCGTTATTGTACTATTTGTTTTGTATTTTTCGTGTTTTCTCTATGGATTTTTCTTGTGGTGTACAATAAAAGTCTTCTCTCTCTCTCTCTCTAATATTAAATAAATAACTTTCTTAACTTGAAGTAAGACTTGCAAATAGAATGCAATTCTTACTTCAAGTTAAGAAACTATTGACTTCAAGGGATTAGTATTAAACAATTAGTACGTAAGTCTTTATTTGATCCTAAAAATATTGCGACACGTAAGATTCTTATACTTAAATCATACACAATAGATATTTATAAGTATAAAGTTAAAACTGAATCTGTAATATATATGTTCTCCGTTATTACGGCCTCGCTGGTGCAGTGGTGCGAGTGCTCGCTTTGTTAGCAGAGGCGCTTTGCTAGAGAGAGAGGAAAATTGTATTTTCTAATTTGTCTGCCACCAGCAAAGACATATCGCCAAACAAAGAGTGTTTCGGTACATTATAGTAAAGTCATAAAGTAAACAAGTACGAATTATTGCATTTGACACGGCCATACTTTACCAACTATCATTAGCTATCTCTACGTGTATAGTCCACATGTCGTGCTGCGCTAATTGCCGAATCCAACCAATTGCAACAAAATTTGGGCAATATGAATGTTATTACCAAAATATATTAACACATGTTAAGCTTTTGAAGTGAAAATATCATTAGACGCTCTGTAGGTATTGACAGAAACTATTACGTTCGTTCAAGTAAAATAAAACAATAGATTGTCGACAATAACTTACAAACAATTATAATTTAACATAGTCATAAAGAGTATTGTTAGTAACGTCGCCTTTATGAAGTTTTAACTAATGTCGTATGGTCTTAAGCGACTAGCGGTGCATTCATATTTCTTATTTTAAATTGCATTGCAATCCCTAATTTTATTTCACCTAACGATATTTTTAATGTCCATCTTACGCTAAAATTAATACAAATTTGGGTACAATGCTTTTGATAAAAGTATTGATTACCGTTTAGCATAAATATTTCAATGTTATTGACATATTTCACATAGAAACTAACTGTTTGAACACCAACACGCGAGTTAGAGTATTCTCGACTTTAATAGGATTCTCAAATGTATAAATCTAATAAAATAGAATATGTACTCTAAAACTCCAAGTAAAAACATGGGAAACTAACAATCACTTAAACATATTTAAATATTCAAGTAAAATTTTTAATTCTAAGTTAATATAATAGGTGCATAAATAAATAAATAACTGGGGAAACCCTTAGCTATCGAAACAATCCCCTTAACTGATTCTTAAAAGCAATAAGAGGGCATATAAAGCTTAGGGGAGGTCGGTGACATTGGGCAGAAATGTAATTTATGGTTAAAACAATATATTAATTTAAATAGACATTAAAGTAATCATTACAAAATTTATGCTTACTTTGTGAATGAAAGTCAGAAGAAAACAAAGGTTTTTTTATCATCACAAATGAAACACTGTCTCTGACTCAGCAAAAAAAAACAAATAGGGCAAGTAACGGCGCAGTCAACTTTCCAAACTAACAATAGTTTTTGTGACAAAATTATTATAGGTAAAAAGTTCTTACTTTCGTATAATCGACTTGTACACGAAAGTAATGTATATTAAATTATCAGAATCGAAAAGTTCGGGAATCCTCCCAGGCTTCGTAGATATTGAGTAATAACTGTACGCCAGCATCGGTAGACGAGCGACCTCGAGTAAAGCCAAATTGCTTATTATGTAATAAATTACATTTTTTGAAATGTTTTAGCAACTGGTTCAACATTAATTTCTCAAATATTTACTAAAGGTTGGGAGAACCGATATTGGCCTAAAGTTACTAGGGTTCGAAGTACAGCCTGACGTAACCATTGGTATTATTTTGCTGTACTTCATTAAATCAGAAAATACACCACAATCTACACAATTGTTAAAAATTACAGCCATGTCTGGTGCAACGATGTCAATTAATGATTTTACTAAGTTAACCGACAAATCCCACAAATCGTTAGTTTTTTGTTATTAATTAAATTAAATGATAGTTAGATCACAGACGCGTCTCCCACGTCGCCATCCGCCTATTTATCCGACACCACCCGATAAAGGGTCCCACACACTAATAGTTAGTCGGCAGAGATCGCCTGTTTAGAATTTTCAGATTATGCCAAAACGCTAATGTATATCTGTTTGATACAGCAAAGTCACGTGGTTGGATTTCGGCGGGACTGTAAGTATGCTTGAGACACAATTAACCCTTCACTAGTAACCGGTCAGAAACTGTAGACTATCGCCTGCTTGTGTGCAATAGCAGAGCCGATATCCGTCCATTTATGCTAAGCAATAATAGCTTTAGTGATTGAGCGATTTACATCATGGTCATACTCCCCAAAGTCGAACTGATCATATAGTCGGGGTGGCATTTGTCAGTCGGGTCCCAGCCTGTACGAGCCCTCCACGGACCTGGCTTGCTGAGGCAACTGTAGGAGAGGAGGCCCGCGCAGGCTAGGTCCTATCTCTTGCGACCTGAATATAAAACTAGATCAGATAGTTCGATCATACAATGTGGATTTTAAAACCAAAAGTTTATGTGAAAATACCCTAGAAGATTGAAGATTTCAAGCCTGAGATTTTGTAGGATGTCATGTAAAATTAGAAACAGTCGAAACTTGCATAACGAATCGCGGTCACTATTTAGCCGATATAATTTTCCAATCATAACGAAAAAATATAAAATTATTATGAAATCTAGACTTATTATAAAATCTTTTCTTTGAACAAAGCTATACGCAATCAAAAATGTAATGATACTTTTGCCCCACCTTGTACAAATCCCAAAATAGAATATCATTGCCAAAGTAAACAAGTGAGTGCTTAGTTGGCTTATTACGTCGTTGATAATTAAATTTGATTTTTTGTATATCTCAGTTATATCATTATCCGTTAGTATCCCATCTACCCTCATCTAGCCTCAGGCCCTGGCCTGTCAACCACTCGGGCCCTTCCAGTCCATTCCAACCCTGGAACTCCCTTATGTGTTGTAAATCGCCACTCCGTACAAACAGACACTGCAGGCGGTCTGTTATTGTGTTCCTGTGTTATGTGGATCCTTAAGATGGTAATGCGCTAACCTGTTAAAAGGTATTTCACCTCTTCACACCTCTTATAGCATAGAAAAAGTTATGTAACGTTAACTAATTTTATTGCTTGGTAGTACGTCTTTGAAGGTAGGGCGGTAACTAATCAATACCTGGAATCTGGAATGTTATATAATGGTAATTAAAGTTCTGACCACTAACTAAATTACTACAAAACAAGGTTTCCTGTTCATCGCCATATATTTGAAAAAACAAGTACATATCTCGATTGTGAGAGTTTATTATAACATTGTATATTTGCAAAAACATGCTGCTGAAATTTAACCTAGATTTACCTACCTAAATTAACCTTTAATCATACAAATCACCGAAAATTTCTCATCGATTGCTGACTAGAGGTGATCGATAAAGTCTATTGGTGTTAAGTAGTCCGCCGTTATCATATAACACAATAGCTCCAAACCAATCTTTATCTAAAGTGGGCAATGATTTTTTATCACTTTTTAAAATACACAGTAATGCCACTTGTGTTTATCTATACAATAAATAAATGTAATTCGGATTAGTTCCACGATAACCCAAGAACAGCTGGACCGGTTTTAATAATCGCTGATTTATTGGATCGATCTTCGCCTTGACTAGCAGAATAACTAACTATTGAAAGTGGAAAAAAATCACAAAAAATATAGAAAATTAACCTAATAAGCTAAACAGGATCACATCTCATAGGTAGTCGCTCGATTGACATGAACCTTTCGGTACGTAGACGCTCATTAACAAGTTTCCCCATATATCCTTTAGTATTACAAAGGCATAGTATATTGCAAAGAGTACAGGTTTCATACATGCCTAAAACTCATTTTGAATTTAAAGAAATTAAAATAGAAAATATTTATCTAAATGTATATCACATTGTGAACAGGTTAACCTTTAAAAAAAGCGAACACCAATAAACTCGTTTATATTATGTATAACTTTGTTACAATATAAATGTTAATTAAATCTCCTATTATTTATGAATAATTTATTGAAATACTAAAAGACTATTTAAATCTATTATAAATACGCTATGAGAATAGATTTCGATTTTGTTTTTCATTAAATAGAGGTCGTGACTAGATCAGGAGGATTAAATGAAGTCGCACATAGAACATTCAACAAAAAGAAAGTTAATTTTTTCCTCATTATAGAAAAGGATTAATCCATTTATTTCATTTTTCAAATTACTATTCAAAATTGAATGCTCGTTCAAGTGGATAACTCTAAGTACACTAGAAGACTTAAAAAAGTAATAATAAGAGTTCATTAGTACAAAGGTTATTTTTAAACCAACCGAAAATCACGCGGACAGAATCGCAAGTATACAGTAATAATAAATGTCGCAAAGCTCGAAATTTAATCAAACCCGTTATGTACGTCGCTAATGTCTTTTCGGCTATCATATCTTTTGAACGATATGCCCTTTAGGAACATTGATAAGGCAAATTAAATAAATACTTGTATGTATAAGTTGAAATAAATAAATATTTATTAACGTGATTTCAATCGTCATTTAAGGACGTAATTAAACTGAATTGATCGGAGATCTCTCTGCTACTCCTGACCCGAAGGAAAAAGACATGATATTGGACAATATTTTGAATGGTGAATGAGGAAATTGGAAAGCTACGGGGTTATGGTAGTAAAGTGCTAGCCAAAGCAAATTCATATATCCTTTTTATCAGCTAAATTTATACACTTTTGCAAAACGTCTATCGGTAAAGGAAAAGTTACTTAACCCAATATTGAATTGAAGTAAAGTATAACGAAATATATTGTAATATTTCGTTACTCTTTACTTCAATTCAATATTCTCGCCTGTCAACTACGGTTAATAAGTATAATTAAAGTAAAACAAAAAAAATTGCGAAAATTGTCATGACAGTGAAATACTCGATTCAGATTATAGTACAAAAACACCAGTGTACATTATAACGTATGTTAAATTTGTATTTAACCAAACGTTTACGCTCATCAATATTAAAAATTTTGCATATTACTAGATCATATCTAACATGTGTCACATCAACAGTGGCATGTATATATCAGTGAATTTCCTGGTAAATATATGTATTATCTTTAAAATCCGACTTGAATCAATTTTTGTGCCGACACTCGCTGTTTAAGATTGATCGTAACTGATTATTTATGTTATAACAGCGTTGTTTATGTTCATTAAAATATAATCCTCCCACTTTTTAGGTAGACTCATTGATATATTAAGTGTGAAGGCTGATAAGTTTTATTTGAAAGCAGAGCACAGAATTCTAACAATTCAATACGAAACTCAAAATATTTCTACTTTTTATAGCAATTTTAAGGAGAGAAAAATACGGAGTCACATTTACTATATATTTTGTATATAAATATAAAATACATGCTATGTTTTAAAGAAAATAAAAGTGAAATTCTAGCTAAAATAAAAAGGCATTCAAAGATTTGTGTATTCAAAAAAGTCAAGTAAATCAATAAGTCAATTCAAATAAAAACTAAGTAAAAATTGTACGTTGTTTCAGTACAGATAAAAATAAATCAATCTGTTTCATTAATTCTTAGAGAAACTAAAAAGAAATTGCAGCAAACTAAATAAAAATATTGACTATAAAATTGACTATATGAGAACCTACCTTCTAGTGACATCCAAATCTGGCTCCCCGTATGTCCCATTAAGAGACATATAATAGATAATTGAAAATATAACGACGATTATGACGATAACTTGATTCCTCCTCGAGCGGTACCATCTTTTTGACACGCCTATAGACATCTGAAACAGATAATTGTGTATTTTATAAACATTTTATTGATTCAAATTTATTTTAAAAGATAAACTACATGTACGGTCTATTACCGTTGGAATGTTGACCTCCACACTTATAGAAAAGAGTGTTTAAAGACCTCTACTATGGATTATACACATATCCCACAATTGTTCACGGAATATTCACGTTTCGTCAAGTTTTTTTTCCTTCGCCGAAAGAGGGAACACCGCTCAGCGATTGTTGGGATTTCGTCCCAATGCTGGTTTTCAGCGGAAACCCGGACGGACACAAACAAACAAAAACACAAAGAAACCAAACGAAATAAAAAATAAAAAATGTACAATAAATACTAAATAAATGGATAATACATAATTATACATAATAAATTTTCATTTTTAATTAATACGTCAGTGACAACTTAACAATTATATACTTTCCAACACTTTCCACAGTTGATTCTAAGCATGGGAGTTATTACGTTTTTTCAATAACTAAATCTGGCGTTATTATAGGTTCAATAACTGTTATATTATCAAGTAATTTGTTACTGAAGAGGTATATCTCCAGAAGACAAAATGTTGAAACTGTTTACAAATTCATTGATTTCATTAAATAAATTTGGCTTAATATTTAATACCATACCCAACCAAGTACCAAATAAATTCCGCTATAGCATATTATTCATCCCTCTACGTCCACTCAACTCTCTTGACATATATCAAATAACAATGGCCATCTTTAACAAGTATACTCATTTGATTTCTAAAATATGTGATACTATCACACTCTTTCTTTACTAGTTGAAGTAATAATAATACAAGTTCACTTTATTTTTAATTATTTTCAATAACTGACGAACTCTATTTTGGATTGTAGATATTTTCGTTAGTTATGTTTTCAATAAAATAGCAAATAACAGATATGTTAGTTATCCCATTTTTAGTTGATTCATGCAGACATGAAAATAATAAAGTTTTCCTTTTATATGTTGGTTCATGCGCTCGTTATTTTATAGCGTTATTAAATTACATGTTGCGTGTTCCGAACATAAATATTACTGATTCATTTTGTCCAAGCAACAATTTTTAAAATAGACCAAAGTATAAGGAAAACGACATCAGAATATGAGATACCATTATAAATGATCAAAGCCTTAGCAACTCATTCATTGTGCTATAATATCAATAACTAAAGATCAATAGCATAAAAGACACGCGTACATATTACCATGAAAACAAAAACTAGTATGAATAAAGCGTTCATGCAACCTTTAAGAAATTATTTAAAAAATCTAACAAGATTACTAGTTTTTTTAAATATTTGTATTCTCTTAATTAGTTCTGAAATAAATGTATTTAATGACTAAGTGGATCGTGGCCAAAGTAGTGACAAAAGGAACAAGCTTATTCCTATCGCGATATGTACCCGAAACACTTAAAAGTGTAAATATGTAATTTTGTACTATTGGTGGTAAGGGAAAATACAGTAGTATAGATAACATACCAATCTCGTATAAATAATCATATTATACCGCTTAATATTATACAGAAAACTCAAACACTCTCGTGTTGTTTTCATGGCATAAACAAAGTTAAGACTTTTTTTTAGTATATAAGTAATTAGATTAATAAAAATAAAATTCTGAATTTATGATGCAAATTTTAGAAACATAAGAATACAGATTCGAAAGATAAATAAAAAGTGTCCTTTAACATAAATATTATTTTAATTGGCGCTCTTTTCGATATATCGGCGACCCCTACGTATAGGAGTCAAGTATATATTTCTAATTTTGTAAGACAGTGTTTCAAACAGACAGTGTTTTAGGCGTGTTTTTAAAGCTATATGATTAAAAAAAACTACTTGGTTGATTAATGGTTTCCAAAAATTTGATTAAAATTGAGTGACTGAATGAACTGATAGACACGTCTCATGTTTAACTTTATTTTACCGGACACAAGACAGAGTGCAAAAGTTTTTTTAAAGGACGCAGATTATAACATAAAAATGACAAACAGATTATAGCATAAGCCAGTAACATAAAAATATAAATCCTTTGCCATCTAGCGCTAACTTCTTAAACTCATCACAGATTGCCGCTTCAAACATTTTACGTGAACCTTTATTGGATAGCGCTGTTCCATTTTTCGCAAGATATATGTAATTAGTTAATTAATATATGAAAAACGGGGTATCAGTACCAAATGTCATCCATTACAATTCATAAAAAGGCATTTAATCTTGAATGAAATAAAAACATGTCTTATTAACACTTAAAAATTTCAACGAGATGGGACAAATTGAGACCTATAATCGATAAATTATTAACAAACCCACCAGTTTAGGACAATTGTTACACACGATACAGGCCATGCTTAATACTCAAGTCGCGACAAAGACTAAATCAGAACTGAACCACTAAATAAAAAATAAATTCTTATAAATAACAAAGTGGTCTTATCAATAAGAAATTATCTTTAAACAATTTCATACTTCAACGGTACGAAAAATTAAAAACATTAAAATTATTTTAAATCGTATAAAGACCTTATCGGAACACTTGGATTTATGTTACTGGTTATGATTAAGTCTTTAATAGCCTTCATTAAAAGTAATAAACATTATGAAGTATCAATGACTATAAAAGAAATTAAATAGCGTTTGATCAGTTATTCTAATTTTTATTTATTTCTGACAGGAATTAGCATTTGACTGAAGTTTCATGTTTAAGAGTTGATACAGTTTAAGTTAGAAGCGCACCATGCTGGCAAAAGGAAATTTACCTCTTTGTTTTTACATAGCAACAAGCTTAGCGGTACGAATTTTGTGATAGGGTGGTTGCTAGCCACCGCCGAACCCTTTCACCAGTCCAGACTCAAAAAAATTATATTCTTATATACGGAATCGGGGTTAACCAAGGTAGGTGTGTCCCGCAGGTCTACTTGGCAGCTCCCGCGCCGATCACACCTATAGCTGTATATGTAGGTACCTTGGCTGACACCGACTCTAAATATACGAATACGAAGAACTCTAAAAAAGAATACGCAATTATTGTTTACTTTTTAGAGCATATTTACATATTTTTAACAGTTTGAAGGTGTTTTTTTTTTGTTAAAATTTTTATTTATTTGAAGTCGGTTAAAAAGAAGGGGCTTGGACATGCCAAATTACCATCCTAGGAGCTAAGATGTGCTGTCAAGGAGTCCTAACCATTAATAAGATACTGTAAAGCCATTAAGAAATCATTTTAATCATACTTACTACATTAATGCAATAATATGTTAGATAATATCATTACTTTAAATCAAATGTCAAAGTAACCTTTGGATTTGAATATGTAGTATTGTTTAGGAGACATTTAAGAGAAACACTAAACTTCAGTAAAAAATATACTCCGAAATATTTATTTAGCATATTTTAAAACTTATAAAATTGTTATTAGTTTTCCAGATAAAATTCTGCCATTATATGAAGGAGGGATATGATTTTTATTCATTTATTGGCCTACTACTAATCAGAAATATACTAAAGGATTGACATTATTAAGCAAAAACCATTCTGATTTCTTAAAGTATATACATAAATCATATCTTGTACAATTATGAATAGAGATAATAACTGCTACTTGATATATTATATATATAATACAAATAGTTAAAATCGCCCAGACATTCATTCATCACAAGATGTCTAAAACTATTTGTCTGAATGATTTTAAATTTAACATTGATTCATTTGACAAGTTTGATGCTCAATAAGAACAAATTTCCTCACATTCCTACAATATCGGAAACTACATAGGTGACACTGTGATGTATAGTTCCATATAATAATATTCCACTTTCATATTAGTTCATCTGTCTGTTTTTGTAATTTGAAACCTGATATTATTGATATGATTTCTAGTCATCAATTAAAGCACAATCATTATAATGGTGAGCATTTTAAATCCATATACACAGCATATTATCCAATACTCTATCTAAATACTTTTTTTTTAAATATAAATACACTTTCTAAAAAAGCCAAAATAATCTCTAAAAATTGAATTGTTTCTTGATAGTTGTGAAACAATGTTTTTGTCATAACTAAAACTGGATAAAGTTCTATATATTTTATATTGTACATCATAAACATGTATTTTCTAAATTGCTTTGTTAAAGGAAAATTAAATTAATAATAATTGTTTAAGGCCCGAATAACTCATATTACTATATGAGTAATAATAATTTAGTAGTGATCTTTTCTGATAATTAGAAAACTTATTGAATTAAATTCAACAAATACATGTTCAATCTCAATGTCCATGTTTCTATCAGATAGTATAATTATTTAATCACAATACTAAAGCATCATTTTATTTTTCTAGTATAATATTTAATTATTTAGATATATAAACATACCAGTACAAGTGATTCTACTAATGAAATGAATGAAAGTCAACTATCTTGCCAAAATCATAAAATAAATTATAGAATATTAAGCATACAATAGGTATTGGCAAACTCAACAAATCCTTTCATGTACCAACTAAATGCTCCATTTTGATAGTGACCATCTATATTGAGAACGGAGGCACTTTGCTAAATTTCAAGTCTATCATAAGCAGTTTTAGAGATAAGAAGAGCAAATGAGTTAAGTGGCCTGAAACCATCATCACAGTATTACTTTATTAGTGCATTTCAAAATGTTTCAAGTTTTATATACCGAATTTGTTCCTACCTTTTACATTTATTATAAATGTTTACAAGAAAAATGTGAATGGTGTGGTAATGCGAAACACACAATAAATCAATCAATTCATGCCTGTAATACCTTATCAGTAGTAGTTGATAAATATATTTGTGTTAACCTGCTAAAGTGATTCATGCAAATTTTTATGGTTAAAAAATAATATGTACAGCCATCATGTGCATAAAAAAAATTCAACTTGGCTTGTCTTCATGAAATTTATTCCTGGATTGAATTGAAAATAGGATATTAGAATTATTTTGAACATTTATAATATTGTCCATTATATGTCATATTTATTATTTTTAATTACTCTGTTAAAAACCTTTAATTTTAAATTATGACCCCTAATAGTTAATAGTAAACATATTTATTTAATATACAGTATGTACAATAAACTTGATCTGCTCATTGTTTGCTTATTTGCTCAACTGATTTATTTGTATCTTTATATTTGAAATACACAGTTTATCAAGACAAGCTCTCATCTCCAATTTACTGGATCATCTCTGCCCTGAATAGCAGAACAATTATTCAAATATTGGAATACAGTACAAAAAATTAAATCAATAAGTAAATAGCAATATAGCGAACAAATGACTAATAAAAAAAAACAGCCATTTGATATTATAATAGTAGAATAGGATTCACAGTCTCATCATTGGATATGCAAAACTATGTGCCTACTAACATATATTGTTTACCTAGAGGTTCACTAAAAATGAGTTTCCACATAATTTACCATGTGTATACTGTGGGATTTTTTTTCGTTGCTGACAGTTTAGTGCAGAAGGCAATATGGTAATCTGATAAGATGTAAATTTTCTCTTATGGTTTCTACACAGCATCATAATGGAACACAAATCTCTTTGTTTGGTATTTATTACATCTTCACTAGTAAGGTGGTAACTAACCTCAGCCAAAGCCAGTTAGAGATGAACATGTTTTAGTAAAAGATTATCATGAATAGGATTATGATTAGCCGGAATTGCTAACATGTCAGGGATTAATCATAACAGTAATCACTGGCCCAAGTAACTCGGATATCATAAAATATTAGCCATAGGTATTAGAAAGGAAACACAGAAACCTTAGGTAGCAGGTTGTCAGTTATATAATAATCTGTTGTTAAATAATATTAAATAATTGATTATGACAAGCATGTTTGCTAGATGCTGTAGTTCTTCCTAAAGAGACATGGCTTAATATCTTCCTTAAACGAAAGAAGCACCTATTACTCTACTTAATATTTTAGTTGTTCAATTTGTATTCAGATTTGAGCACTATATTTAAGTGAATAAAGCCATTCATTAGACGCGATGCGAGAACAAATTAATGCTACCAGTGAACACAATCCAGTTATCGTTTACAATTTAATATTTATTACAATACATATGTATCTCAGCAATTTAAAGCTTGAATAGTCTTTAGATATCGAGAGACTCACAATTGGCGGATATTTATAAACGAGTAAACATTAAATATAACATATGTCGAAACAGCAAAGATGTAGAAATTTTTATATTTTGGAATATAAAGATTTAATAAGTCTTGATACGATATTTAAATAGAAAATTTACCTACTTAAAGTTATTAAGTGCATAAAAACGTTAAGATCCGCATCTTGCAAAAAAAAAAGAACTATGGTAAAAGAAATATAGAAAATAAAAATGTTTATTTACAGGAATATCCAAACTTACCTTGAATTTTGTTAAGATTAAATAAATCACTTAAAATTAAATAGACGAACTTTTCTCACAAAAATGACATCACGGCAGAATATTAGATAGTTGAAGATTAAAATATAATTATCCTAAAATGTAACAGTAAACACTTTATTACACTGTGCGCGTTTGCGCAAATCTACTAGAACTGGTGCAAGGAGTGCAAGCATTTCGCGCAATAATGCTTAAAATAAGTGTTGCCAGGAGTCATTTTTAAAAATCTCTGATATACACTGAAAACTATATTGTAAAAGCAAAGCCATACTCGTCTCGATACAATTATTTATTCCTTCTTATCAGATTTTCCTTAGTTAGTAACAGTTGTACAGCCATTCAATCTCCATACGAAGTCGTAATTCAAACATAAATCACTTTCTTCTAATTTTCAATACAAAACATAATTCCAGCCTTGCTTGCCAGTTGCCAGTATCAACGCGCCGACCACTGAACTAAGCATTAATCCTCTTTGGCGCTCTGCATACCGTCTGCCCACTTGTCCGTCAATATAATATAATAGCTATCGCACTCCGCTGCTAAAACTGCGCGTAACAATATGGTGTATACCTTTACTCGTACCTAATTTACACTAGAGTTAACTTTGCAAAAGGTAATTATAGCAAAACAAAACGTTAAATAACGAAATCTGAGTAAGAAATCTAACATTCCTGAAAATATAGTTATTGTATCACTTTTTATACACTGGAACTTTTATAAACCAAGAGTATGTGTATACAAAACATAGTCCTAAGTCATTTCTATTATTAATCTGGCAACGCTGTCAAATAGAGTACTGTATCATAATAAATAGTAAGAGCTTTTTATTCGCGAGGTAAATGTTCCATAAATTTGACCATGTGTCAGAATTTCGCGCGCGACTTGTTAAGGAACGGCGGAACCTGCATTGTCTGACACTTCTTTATTCCATTCTCTGTAATCCTCTCGCTCTTTCGTATCTAAGAAAACGTTTCAGTTATGGTAGCTCTAACTGCGATCTTCACATAAATCTGCGTTGCTCTAGTGACAATCGCATTTTTGCAAACTATTCCTTTCTGTAACTCTAATTTTTACTCAAACTCTTTTACCGTAAAGTCCATTATTATGTGGAACAACCTGGCTCGAGAAATCTGTCACTCCGAATCACTTCCCATTTTTAAACGTCGTCTATTTAATCACTTCTAAAATCAATAATATATATATTTATGTTAGTTATGTATGTATACTATTTATATATGTATTATATGTAAATTTAATATATTTATTTAAGTATTATTAATTGACTGATTTTGGTTATTTAATTTGATTGTGTAGTTAAGATGACTATTTATTTTATATGATATCAATTTTGCGCAATTCCCCGCGTTCCATTTAATAAATTCCCTTCGCCAAGGCTTGGCTGTAAGAGATGGCTTACAGCAATAAGACCACCTTTGCACACTTTCGTGCTAAATTGTTAATAGGTATAATGTATTTTTCAAACTTGTATTATTTAAGAATGTGTGCAATAAAGATACATAAATAAATGAAATAAATAATTTATATAGAGATACATTCATAGGTGACAAATTATTAATAATAAAAAAAAATCTATTTAATTCATATTTTGATTAATTATCTTATGGCTTAGGCAATGGTTTCAGGAATTTTGTAACGTTCTCCTGCTTGGCAGTTTTTAAAAGCTCCTACAATTCAGACTGATACACAGCATTCGCATTAGCAATTGGCCTCTTAAAATTAAAACTTCGTTTCAAAGACGGTGTCTGTGGCGATATCAATGTTCGTAAAGATACGCCGATGATACAGTACTTATAGCATCGACACTTCAAGACCTACAAGAAATTGTCGACCGGGTTAATTTGTACAGTAATATAGCGAGGCTCAAATGGAACGTTTCTAAAACGAAGCTCATAATTATTTCTAAAAAAGTTGTGGATGACGACTGTTTAACTGTGGCGGGCCAAAGATTGGTGAGAGTACGCAAATAGAAATATTTGGGTATATGGCTTAATGAGGTTTGGGAATCGAAATAGCGTATCGAAATAGCACGGAATTCATTTAAAAAAATGCGAGAAATATTCTGTTGTCGCAATCTCAAAGTCGTTTGCGTATTCGTCTCCTAAAATGTTACATCTGGCCCATTTTCCTTTACGGATGCGAGGCTTGAACAGTAAAAGAAGATCGCAGAAAACGTATTGAAGCAGTCTAGATGTGGGCATACAGGCATTCAGGCATGTTGGCAATAAGCTGGACTCAGAAATAATCTATGGCTTCACAACATAAGAGAATGTACTGGGATTAAGAGTGCCGCCGAAATTTTTCGCCTCGCAAGAGACAGGTTCATATATGCTGAACTGACTGCCAACCTTCGCTAGTCGGAGAGGCACTTTAAGAAAAAGGAAATCGCAAAACTCATTTGCCATTTAAAAACCTTTACATTTTCAAAAACACCGATCGCGGCGAAGTCTGCTTATGTCAAAGTCCTGGGCGATATCATTTAACAGCCTACTTAAGGAGAAATTGTAACAAGATCTATTTTACTTCTTTTATTAGTCCATTTATAAAGGCAAAGGCTCAGCATTTGCAAAGGATATTGGGTTGGATGCCTATTGTAATCCTTTATGTAGGTACTTTTTAGAACCGCGAATAAAGAGCTTTTACTGTACATAATTCTCCTATACGACTAGACTAGTTTTGATGCCATTTAATATGATCCTGTAGATTAAAAGTGATAGATTTATGTTGCTATATAGATTTATATTTACAAAATTGTGATATGAAGATTATAAGACATACCTATTATTTCATGAATGACTTAATAGCTCATTCTATTTACGACGTGGTATCAATTTTATTACTATCAATGATTATCAATAATCCCAAATGTTTAGCTTATCATTCACAAATACTTAATCAATGACTATGTTTTATATTTAGAACATTCCAAGCAAATTTGAATTGAAAATGTATATCAAGTTATAGAATATAACGTGTTCATTGTATTACTTTCCACATATACATGGAAGCGTTGCCGTAGTAGGCAAGTATTGTCCAACGCTTCGATTATCCTGTTTCAATCAAAATTTTGAGAAATGGAGTAATGATATGTAAAAATTTCTTGTTAACTCACCGCCTACATTTTCATTGTATTTCGAATATCACCGACACATTTCTGTGAGAGTAAAGTGTAATTATTATACAATTATCGCCTTTTGCAAGTCTCAGGGCGTGGTTTCAGAGCGCAGACACCTGTCGCGACATGATCGTGCGATCGATGACGTCAGCGAGCGGGAATGGCCCGCGTCGGTGGATGGTCGTGCGGGGTTGACTCACTCCTCGCAAGGCATCGGGCGAGCTTTGTTGTGCCAATCACTTTGACGTTTTGATTTTTTTGTTAAATATCTGAATTGTCGCTAAATTCAGAATTGGGATCGGATTACATTTGTCCAGTGTCCACTAAATTAAATGGCTAATTTAGTTTTCTGGAATAAGTTTTCAAATGTTGTGGTTGCTGTTGTGTAACTGTGGCAGTTCGCGGGTGTAACGCAAGGCGTGACTAAGGGATGCGAAATCTTACTCGAATCCCTTCGGAGAGACTATTAGTTTGTGTCTATCTCCACGCAAGAATTAGTGAACGCGATTGAATCTTTAAAGCGCGATTGTGTCCATGTAGTTGCGATATGCTAATATTTTGTGAGCGATCGTGGGCGCAGCCTGACAAATTCTTTACGTACGCCGATTATGCTAGGACGTTGTTGAGTTTTCGCGTTCTTAGGGGATCGACCGACGTTAATTTTTGGATTGGTTCGCGGAAATGCCAAGGTTTGATATTTTGGGAGGATCAAGGTCAGGTGAGACCGAGCGGCTATAAGGTAGATGCATTGGTCGGGTCTTCCCCTGCGAACATCAAACGGTTTCGATAATTCTTTGATATAGCTGGTTGTTTCCGATACTGCATTGCCCGCCTGAGCAAAAGACGGCTGGTCGAACTGCTGGCGGGACGGCTGAGCTCCTGAACGCGGACCATTAAAGACCCTGAAAGCCCTGCCGAGCTGCAGGCGTGTCGCCGCGCTGCGAGCGTGCCGCCGAGTTGCGGGCGCGCTGCCGAGTTACATGCGCGCCGCCGAGCCGCTTGGGCGTCGCCGCGCTGCGAGCGTGCCGCCGAGTTGCGGGCGCGCCGCCGAGTTACATGCGCGCCACAGATCCGCTTGCGCGCCGCTGCGTCGCGGGCGTGCCGCTGAGCCACGAGCGTACCGCCTAACCACGGGCGTGCTAGCATGAGCTGAGGCTGCTGAGTGGGTCATACAGCAAGACTACCCAGGCAGTGCCGATCATATGGAGATTTGGCGAGGAGGGTGGTGCCCGGACCTGTGCTGCTGTCTTCGAGTGTTACTTCAGTCGGTTGACTACCTTGTGGCAGTGAAGTTAAAAATCGTGGTTTGACTAACTGTATCCTCCAGAGGTTTTCTTCCCGTTAATCAAAAAGGCCATGCTTTCTTGCGTATCTGCCGACTTACTGACTAACTGGCTTGTCCAACTATAACCAAGTTTTGTGTTATAGTTGGACAAGCCACGGTAACGCTCTTAAACTCTTCAAGGGAAGGTAACAGTGGGTAGTTGGGATACATCAACAGATGCCAGTATGCGAACTGTGGGCCTATGCTGAAGATGTTATGCGAACTGTGGGCCTATGACATAATCCGGTGTACATGTATGAATATACATGTATGCTGAAGCCAGTATGCGAACTCGTGTGCCTATGCTGAAGATGTTATGCGAACTGTGGGCCTATGACATAATCCGGTGTACATGTATGAATATACATGTATGCTGAAGCCAGTAAGCGAACTTGTGTGCCTATGCTGAAGATGTTATGCGAACTGTGGGCCTATGACATAATCCGGTGTACATGTATGAATATACATGTATGCTGAAGCCAGTGTGCGAACTCGTGTGCCTATGCTGAAGATGTTATGCGAACTCTGGGCCTATGACATAATCCGGTATACATGTATGCTGAAGCCAGTAAGCGAACTCGTGTGCCTATGCTGGGGACTATAATGCGTCAAAGTCGTATAAATTTACGATTGATTGGTTTTCAAGTTCACGGTGGAAGTATATATGCAGCGCCACGATAGTTTATATGGTTGTCTCTAGTAATCATTTCAAAATGGTAGTGTAACCAATGCATTTTACTCTTAACTTCTAGACGCAAAAGACGTGGGCGCTACCACTGATGACGTCCAAGTAGAAACCGAAGAGACCAGACCAGGGTGCTCCACCAACACCATGTAAAGGGATGAGGACGTCCACCCGTCAGGAGAAGCCGAATTATCGCCTTTTGCAAGTCTCGGGGCGTGGTTTCAGAGCGCAGAGACCTGTCGCGACATGATCGTGCGATCGATGACGTCAGCGAGCGGGAACGGCCCGCGTCGGCGGATGGTCGAACGGGGTTGACTCACTTCTCGCAACTAAGGCATCGGGCGAGCTTTGTTGTGCTAATCACTTTGACGTTTTGATTTTTTTGTTAAATATCTGAATTGACGCTAAATATACATATATTTTACTACTTACTTCTGGTATAAACATTGGATTGTATATACATAATGTAATTATTATTGTTTGGAGTTATGGCTTTTTTTCTGTGCCAGACTGGCACAATTTACTTATAATGTTTATCAGGAAAATTGGTTTTGTATTTATTGCGTCACCTTTACAACTACGCTAAACTATCACACTACCAACATATTATAAAACAATTGTCTGGCTATTTAAAAAAGGTTTGTCCTACAGAGGTTTCTCTCAACGGACTCTAGTATCTATGTATGTCTACTAATAATGTCTGGTCAAAAAACAAAACAGTTGATGTGTTAGTTTTTTATTTTAGTACATTGATATGGTCGACTATTACGTAATTGACATAGTTTGTTTTGCGCCATTACTTAACCGCTTTCACTTAACGGGCATTAAAATGAAATGCAAAGAGAATTGTACATGAAATATTATAAAAAAGAAATATAGTATTTAAAATCACTTATAAGCGCATAAGGCGCTATAAGATACTTACCCAAGCGAAATTAGAGTGTTATTGACTTGAAATTAGTTGTCGAGGTATAATTTGTATTTGAATGAAATAAAACAATTAAAATATTCCTATAACTTTAACTACACTTGTCGAATCAGTACACAAAGCGTGCAAACTCTGAAGTATATCTATATGAAATAGGCACAACTTTATAGTCGCCCTAACAACGCGCCTTTAACCTATTCGCTACATGACTGTCATTCGAATGTAAACAGTCTATATCCGTACACAGTGAATCAATGTCGTGTGTTGTATAATCTATTAAGGTTACCATAATATATAGGTAAGTGTTGTTTTTTTTCGTTTAGTAATATAGTGCGAAAGCTTCTAACTGCTATAGCTATTACAGATCGACAACGAATTTTGTCTAAGTCGTAAGGTAGAGTCCGTGGCGAAAAATGTATTACAATTAACATTACGTACATCTTGTACTAAAAATTTGAATTCTAATATACATGTATACATCTTATTATGTATGAGATAGGTTTGTAAGTAAAATTACGATTACATTTACATTTTGCTATTAATTTAATATTAAAGTTTTTTAGTATATTGTTATCTTGTATTAAGCAATAATGTGTATAAGCAATTTTGATTACTTATAGTACAGCTATACGGGAAGAAATTGCAAAATATTTCAAGTCGTTCAAGTATTCGTCGTAAAAAATGTAACCAATGCAAACTAAACCGCCAATAGTGAATACCATGATTAAATGAAGAGAAGGTCATGGCGTTTGTTTAGCGCTACAAACAACGAAACGCATTCAATGTCAAAAAGTCAATGTTTCTCGTACTGTCTTAAATACAATATGTTTTCAATGTTCCCTAATCCTTAATAAGAGAAAATGCAATAATGTTATCCTTCACGCTTTTTGCCATGATATGATAATCTACTTTCGTTTACATCATCCGAATTTTAATTGTGTCAATTAGATTAGAACTTTAGATAAAACCAAATATTTTATTTGATTAGTTTCATGAGTAGCGAACTAATATAGACTATCACCTATTGAGATTTCATACAAAAAAAGTCACGTGTCTAACAGCTAGGCCAGCCCGGCTAATAGCATTACAAAAAGGGGATATTATAAAATTGATTACGGATCTATTTAATGATTGATGTGCCGTTATTCATGATTATAACTAGGTACTTATCATCAATTGAGAAAGCAGTGAAACGGGAACCATATAACCGATTGTACTCCTTCGATTTTATTTTATAAAAATTCATATCATTTGCAAGACAATTTAAATTCAAACATAATCATAAAAGATTAAAGCGTTTGATTGTCATACTTCCGTTTTAAAGTGGGTATAATTGGTATGGTGTAGCTGTGATCGTCATGTATGATAGTTTGATTAAATATCAATTTCCCGAAACTTAGTAATGCCGTAAAATGTCTGTTAATTAAAACATGGACTTATTATGGATTCGACACTGACGAAGGAATCTGATAATTACTCATGAATTTTATGGGATCAATGTAGTAAATTAATTAGTAGTCAAATATATGTCTAATTCAGTCAATACATACTCTGATATGTTTTGGTATGAATGTGGATCGATAAAAATCACTAATTTATACTTTGTTTACAGATATGAAGTTTCTTATATTTTTTACAACACTCATAGCCTTGACTTCGGCAGATAAACGGTGTCACGGCGTGTATATTGAAAATAAGTATTACAACCTAAATATTATCAAAGACGGTATTAATCGTCTACATGATTTAGTAGTAAATAAGAACGAGAATATAATTTATTTTACATTTGAAGATATAGCAAAAATACCAACAAGACTTCTGGGTTACATTAATATTGGCACAAAAGAAGCAGCTGTTATAGAGGGAATCAGAAACGCAACAGCAATAGCTATCGATCAACATTACAACAAAATATACGTCGGAGGTTCAGATGGGCTATTTAAAATCAACGACAAAAAAGTTCCTGAGAGACTTCCTGTAGCAGACGATATAAAATCAATGCATTACAAAAACGGCCTGTACTTTACAAATAGAAGGAAGGAAGCTTACAAGTTCGAGGATGGATTTGCTTTTCCAGTGCACGAACTGAGAGGAGTTGAAGTAGATAGTCTAATATTAGATGATGACAATAACATATTCTTTACACAAAATAAAAAGCTATTTAGAATTAAATTGGGTACAAGAGCAATCAATACGCACGAAAGTCATGTAGCAAATTTTATAACAACGGATAATTATTCCAAAGCGTATTTGTGTACTCAAAACGGATTGTATGTTTATAACAAATATAAATTTGTATTCGATAAAGTAGCACAATTAAATAATCTTAAGGCGTTATCGTTTCATAAGATGAATGAGCCTGTGTACGCTGTAGCTGATTATATAGTTAAATTGTCTCTCAGTTCAGTTGGATGCTTTGAAGATTGAAAATCACTAGCGAATTATAATAAGTTAATTATAATGAACAATTAGTTTAGGTTAGGCTGCTCTAAATGTAATAAGGCGACCCATAATTTAATCAATTCTTGCACTAGAATTTTAAGTAATAAATAAAGAAATGATTGAATGACTTTGATTTGACTTGACGTTGATTTCACAACCATTGCTTAGGTTAGACGGTGTGGAAAGTTTTTCATATAACAAAAGACGCCAAAAAGAATAAGGACATGAAGAGTTATAAGAACAGGAATATAAAAAATTTCACACATCTGTAAAAATAATAAAAATATGAACTAATTTGTTAATGTTATAACACTCATTAATTGTGTAATAGTATTCATACAAATCAATCTGTGTGATTAAAGATGCTTCTTTTTCCAACTTAATGAAAATAAATGTTAAAAGGTTTCTTTGTTTTATTCCGTCTCTTTGTTTTTTCAACTCTATATTCCTGTGAATTTTAATTAAATTACACGTTAACAGATAGAGGCGGTAATACGAAATATCATTTGTTATTTTTTAATTTTTCTAATTTTCGTATTAAGTTTAACTTTTGATATAAATCATCATACAACAAAATAATATGTAAGTAAAAATTGTTACGTAATTTAAAATCGATGCAAAGGGAGATTTTGAGAAAAAAATAAATTTCGAAGTATTGCAATTTTACGTGAATATAGAAACTTTTTTATAGAAAATACCTGAGATCGGTATCAACACCTCTTTTGTATTTAATTGCCTTAAAAATGTTTTATGAAAAAAAAAAGAAATATCAAATGCGCAGTCAAATAATTTTGCGATAATTAAGCTGCTTACTAACTAATGTTTTTGTAAACGTAAATATTGATACTTAAAATCTTTATAAAATATTTTAAGTGCAGTGCATATTTAATATTCAAGTTGTATTGATATATCAAAAGTGCGTTATTGCTTGTTAAATAATTGGTATAATTATATAATGAAGATAAAGAAGAAAATAATATCTGTTATACTTTTTTCCTTATGGAAGGTAAGCAACGTCAGGA
Source organism: Elymnias hypermnestra (assembly GCA_015832385.1). Taxonomy (NCBI): domain Eukaryota; kingdom Metazoa; phylum Arthropoda; class Insecta; order Lepidoptera; family Nymphalidae; genus Elymnias; species Elymnias hypermnestra. The sequence goes on along the minus strand of JACTOM010000194.1, from coordinate 4,955,160 downwards.
TTACATGATAAAGGTGGCGACTGAATATCAGTGGTACAAGTTCTGGCTAGTAGTAAACTTCCGTCGATTAAGATAGTTCAATCTTAACAGGTTTTCAAAATGGGACTAGGGTCATTTCAAGTATACCCTGACCCTGACTTAAAAAATCATTTACTTAAAAGGCTTTTATAGATATTAACGATTGATAAGCATTCACCGTCGTCCAAAGTCCGTAAAGGATGTACCATCTTTAATATAAGAAATGAAATTACCGAGATGACATGTCATCTATCTCCCACCTTTCAATTGTTTAATTAGTAAACTGATTTTAGAGCTTATTAGAAATAAAGAAGGCTATTAATTGGACTAGACATAATTTCAATTACATCTGTATTGTTGTAACGATGATAGCTCTAATGGGCGTTTATTTGTGGAGCTGGTACAGATTGGATCGAGTCCTCAGCGAAGAATCTATGGATTTGTAAGTAGTTAAGTATATTTGTAATTGTAATGCAATGCCTAAACACACAAATCTTACTATGAGTCATACGACTCACTGGAAAGATTGATATAAAAACCAGCAGGTAACTTACTTTTTCAAAGTAATTATTGTGCGAATGATGTATAGCTTAAAACTAAGTACGCCTAACCCCGGAATCAAGCAAAAATAAATACATACACAATAAACATATTTCCGTTTTACATAGCCATATGTAATTGTTCTTTGGCAGTATAAAGAAGAAGGCTCGTTCATATTCCGATATTGGCTGTGAATTTCCTGAAGTGAATCCATATTCTGAAGTGGCCTTAAGGTACAACGTAGATTGGCCGAAAGTCGTCTGCGAGGGATACGACTGGGTAGAGTGTAATGTATGCATCTTTTACATAAGTTTTTTTCTTTCCGTGTAGAAAGCGTTAAATGTAGGCTTCCGTTATTTAGGAGTTAAATATTGCTTTACTTCACTTCCAACTTAGTAGATCTTTTTCAGCATCTGGAACATCAAAGGGTCTCTGGCACATTCCACATTTATGTAACGTTTACAAAAAAAGAAGAAAAACCTGCAACAACAACATAAAGCCAAATTTTTGAAAATTTTAATAAGGACAGTGACATGTAGAGTAATTAAAAATCTCAATTTTAAAAAACGCAAATTCAAATGGATTAAAATGACGCTATGACACTACAAAATATCTTTATAGCGTTGCTTGATTTATAAGTGTTGTACAATATTGAAATGGTTTTTCTATAAAAATGGTTTTTTGAATTGTGTCACTATTCTACCAAAGCAGCGATATAGTCGCAGATATTGCAGAAAAAAATTTCTTTAATGAAATTGTAAATGTGTAATACAACCTCGTTGTAGTAATTTCTCTATTTCAGCCAACGAGCTAGTTTACGATATAAGCAGATGTTGTCGACATCTTCGATTGTAAATGAAGTTTATGATAGAATCCTTTCATTATTATTAAAACATTCGGTAGAATTCAGTAAAATTACATATTTTTAGCTTTTTTTTTCTTTCCTGTTTTCATATTTCATTGTACAGGAGGCAGACTTAATTTGCTTGTTTATAAAGTCGGTTTACGAACGATAATTTTACGTTATAACGTCGTAAGAAAACATTGATGAACAATTGTTGTTGTAATAAATATTGGGATAGGCTGATCGCGCCTCTTTATCGCTTGTTCCGTGCGTGCACACGGCGTTCATCTATTTATGAGTCGTTATCATGTCAAATACTGTTTGTAATTTTTTTTGTAATGTACTTTACATTACAAAAAAATCTTCGTGTATTACACGAAATTTTTGAGTTTTTTGTTAATATTTCAGATGTCAGAATGTGGTGTAACTGCACATATTCTTAACACTATGAGAGACGTAGTATGCTACTATAAAGATATCATCTATTTGCACGACCACAAGTACATAATTGCTCCCCCGGTCCAACTCAACAATAATGAGATATATAAGCTTAATAAAAGCGATTATTTTAAAGTTTCTTGTTCGGGATACAAAAAAGATGGGTGAGTCCTAGAGACACTACTTTTAATACAGCCTTTTTTCCCTATTTGCAGATGCCTTTTTGAAATATACTCAAATACAAGAAACTTTTAGGAATTAATCAAATTATAGCAATTAGAACTGCGTAAATTAATTCATTGTAAGTGTGCAATTGTAATAGATTACATTAAATTTATAAGTCGAATCGCCGCTGGAGCCAAGCGGCACAAGAATAGGGCCTTGTGGACGTCATTACGTGAGACCTATGTCCAGCAGTGGAAGTCCATCGGTTGCAGCGACGACGACGACGAATCCAATCGCCTGAAATTGACATAGATTGGAAATATACACAAATCACGGGCATATATTATCCTATTCAGTCGAAATACTAGTTACATATTAGTGGAAATTAAATTAAAGAACAGCAATTAATGACAATTATTTAGAAAACAAATGTCATAATAGGATCTGTACTTAAAACTACCATTAATGTGACTATTTTGAGCTGACTATATATTATTGTATATAGCTTCTGCTCGTGAAACTGACATTGATTACATTAATATAATAATTATTCAACAGAGATATGGCGAATCATGGTACATAAAATGTATCATCTAATGCAGGTGTTATTATCTATGGGTTGCGAAAATTTTACCACATTACCCAATACCGCCTGCAGCTGAAATGATTGACGATAAAAGATGCAACTTTCATGCTCTATGCCTCCTCTATTCTATACTTTTTCTCCTCAACACTCCTGTTTATCTCAAAAACCGCTTCTCCTTCCTCGGCCACGACTCCTCTTATCCTTCTAGTCTTCGGTCGCGCAGTGATAATAAGTTATCCACTCCTTTCTGTCATTCTCGTATAAATTTCGAGTCATACACCGCGAAAGCAGTACAACTCTGGAACGGTCTTCCATAAACAATCAGACATTCAGCTTCTTCGGGAATCTTTAAAAGTCGTTTGAAGGCTCATTATCTCTCATCGTCACTTGAGGATGCATGAGCATAATATGTGTATATGAATTAATATGAATGTATGTTTATATATTTATATATCCGTTATATATATTATATTTATATTATTCAAGTATATATTAGTATGTAGGTACATGTATGTCTACCTATTAATACTTTTTGCACCAACCCATATGTTATCTTTAAGTCCTAGTCTATAAGGTTGCCTGTAAGAGATCACTTGAAGTGATAAGGCCGCCAATGCACATTAATGTTAATAAGTGTTCTTTTTTCTCTTTGTATAACTTAAACTTAATTTTTGTGCAATAAAGTATTTTTTGTTGTTGTTGTTGTTGTTGTGTTATATGAAACTACGATATAAGTGAAATTTTTCTTCGGATGGTAGACATTTTGCGGAAAATTTGCACGAATAATTAAGAATACGGTCGGCTGATGCGAGCCATGGACCTTGACTGCTCTGCCGGTACGCCTTTTACTGTACGCCTATTCCACGGCAGGCCGTAATGCGACATGTAATAGTTGAACAAAAAAAAATGAGGCGACCGAAAAAAAATCTCCACTTTAATTTTTCGTTCTTGTAAATATTTAAGTTGACTTGAAAATTGACTTTAACTTGAAATTAATACGTTTGTGATTTTTAATGTTTTTTTGCGTATTTTTATCTTTTTAGTCACATTGCTTTCCGAAATACTTTATCTGTATATTTATTCTCCATATCTTCAGCTATGGAATCCTATCAACGAGATGGCATGGTTACAAAGTGGGTGTACGTCCTATCGCCCCACTCCCCTCAAAACCCGGACGAAACGATAGCCTAAACATTCTCATTGTGGGGTTTGATTCCGTATCTCACAATGGTTTCATACGCAAACTACCAAGAAGCTATAACGTTTTAACAAAAGAATTAGAAGCCGTGGTTTTAGAAGGGTTAGTTGAAAATACTAATTAAGTATGAAAACACCGTTCTTTTTCTTCATATGCACTGTTGTAGATTATAAACCGTGCAACTAATGTGCACCAAACCGATTTCATTAGAAAAACTATAATGGGATGTTTTGTTTTGCATCACTAAACTCAATCACATACGTGAACTACAACTTTATTCACGATTGACGTGAAATTCAGCAAACTTTAGTATTTATTTAAATTTATTGCTTTAAAATTGAAATGACCAAAATATATTTTTGACTATACCTTTATAATGTTCTTTATTTTATTTTTATTTTTATTTCGGAAAACAAACAGCACAATTTGTGCTTAAAGCTAAAAAGAAATAAAGTTAATACATAGACCAGTGAAGTTTTCACTCTTAATAACTACATAAAGAGCAGGTTATTGGAATATAAAACAATAATTAACAATTAAAATCGAAAAAAATAATATCTTAGAGACTAAATGAAGTATGAGAAAAAAAAATATAAATTAGCTAAAATTTCTTTCTTAAATTCGGAATGGGAACATGCAAATAGATCGACATCATAAAATCTCGTATTATATTGGCTACAAACTCTAAAGATGAAAGTGTTAGTAACAAAATTCGTTTTGACATGGGTTGGGCTAAACAAACATTTTCTTGAGTGGCGTGTACGGAAATTTGGGCAACTGAATTTTATACAGCTCAATAGGTATGCAGCGTCAATGCTATTATTAATTAGTTTAAATAGAAATAATTGATCTTTTAGTGTCCTACGATCAACGAGTGGGACAATAACAGGCAAAGTATCAGCAGCTTTACATTTATATTTTAGATGTTTAATAAATTTGTATTGTATCTTATCTATTGCAACACATTGATTTTGTATTTTGGGTTCCAAGTTATGGAGCCATATTCCAAAATTGGTCGCACCAATGAATTATACAATAATAAGAATTGTGGAATTACATTTGAAGTCTTTACAAACTCTCATAATGAATCCAAGCATGCGGTAAGCCTTAGCAGTTATATGTTTGACGTGATAACTAAAAGACAATTGATTATACAACAAAATACCAATACTGCATTCAACGTTTGTGTGTAATTGTACAATGTAATCGTTACGTTTAACAATAGAGATATTTCGATTCAGTTTACTATAGACATCGCACATCTATGTAGTTACGAATGTACTTTGTATCACTCCGACTCCACAAACAACAATAATTTTAAGTTGTAAATAACAAGGTTATGAATATTTACCTTTTAACGCCTCATTGGTCTTGAGGTCAGCATGTTCGGCTACAGACATGTGGTCCTGAGTTGAAGTCGAGTGTCGGGCAAGTTCAAAAATTGATATAGAGTAGAATGCTCTGGTTAAGATTTGATCATTTAAATTTACCCGACGATGGGAAGTTGGTGGTGTTATCCACCCCCGTGCCTCGGAGCCCCGAGCACGTTAAGCCGTCGGTTCTGTGCCTGATCTCCAGTCATGTCGAATTGCCGTCACTATCTGTCTAGGAAAGTGAAGGAATGGAACGTGTTATTATGTACTTGGCCTGCCATTCCCCAGAGGCGCAGAGTGGAGGGTCTATGCTCTAAAAACCCTCTCTCCTATGAGTGAGAAGAGCAGTGCACAGCAGGACCTTAAATGGGCTGCTACTTACATTACTTGCCTTATTTTAACGCAATTTTTGTTTGAAAATTTTAGTTGCATTGTGTTTCCAAGTACATAGAGTCTCAAATTGATGTACTAACTACACGTGAAAAAGTCGACAGCTATATGTATAATTGTTTTCAGATATAATATAGTGGGTGATGGTACACCAGATGCACTGTTTCCAATTTTATCAGGACGGACCGAGTTTCAGCATCATCCCTACGCCAGACAGAAGTATTCTAAAGACACTTACCTGGATCCAGATTTATTTATATTTCACACGGCAAAACAAGATGGGTGATTAAGTTACACAACTATGTACACTGCACTTATGTTGTACACCTAGAAAAAAATACTGTGATAGAAAAATGCTGTCACAACATTCTTGTTTAAAAAAACATATATTATATAGAATTAATGTTACATCGTAATGATATCGATAAAAAAATTCCTGACTGAGTTTGTTTTGGGTTCCTCGCAAGGATAAGGTCGACCGTTTTTTAATATCAATATTATTCGCACTTTGGAAATATGTGAATAATATATATATTTGAAAATTCAAAAATGCTGTAAAGGTCTTTTGAATCTTAAAACTGAGTGAGGGCTGCGCAGGCTTCCGAACCGTGACACTTAACTAGAATCTACATATCTATCATTGGGCTATCACGGTTCTATAAAGATTTGCTTGTGCTTAATTATTACACGTCAAAAATTAAGATTTTTCTTTATACTAATACTAGCACTGTCCAATGATTTCAGCCTCGTAGATACCTATCTCGTGGCAGTGGAAAGTGTACTAAGTCGGACTATAGATTTATTTTTGCTAACATAAAAGTTTTATTTCATTTTGATATATAAATACGTCTACTGAATATTCCAGAAGAACTTTACTGACATATAAAAATAGTCAATCTGTAAAACATAGTCTTTTCTGACTATATGTGTGTATGACATGTGAGTAAAATGGTACACTGCAAATAACAGGATTATCGTAATATGGTCATACTTAACTTGTTTAATTAAATTTGCAAATTTTCTAAATGGAACTGTCTGTCGATATAAAATAGGTAAGTAGCAGCTCATTAATGTCCCACTGCTGGACACAGTCCTTGCCACTCAAAAGGGGATTATTAGGGCTTAGACCTATTACGCTGCTCCACTGCGGGTTGGTAGGCATATTACACAAGTGCACTCTCTATTCCTTCACTCTCATAATAAGATGTGACGGGAATCCGATACGAACGGAAAGAGATCAGGCGCTGGACCGACGGTTTAACGTACTCTCCGAGGCACGAAGTTGAGCACACCGCCGACTTCCCAACGTCCTTAAATAGATGTAATTTGTTTTAATATTTTCAGTTACCATACAGCATATTACGAAGACATGCCATGGATTGGGTCATTTCAGTATCGTTATAACGGCTTTACAAGGCAACCCGCGGACCACTACCTTAGGTCATTTTTCGTTGAGGAGACAAAGGATGGTGCAAAGTGGATGTGGGGAGTAAAGGGGAGGTATTGTACGGGAGCGAAACCGACTTTTCTAGTGATGCTTGATTTAACTAGACAGGTTAGAGCAATTGATTCTCTAAATACAACTTTATTTTTTATGAAATAACTTATATATTATATAGAGAATGGGTCAGTAACCTTTTCTTATAGGTGAACTCAATTTTTAAGCATTTTGACTTTCTTGTAATTTCGATGATTAGGTATATCACCCCCATGAAACAATCTGGGCCTTTTTTTTAAATTATATATCTTCTAAAACATACAATTAGTACGAAGCGTATAAGTACAGTTATAATTTTCTTTTTTTTGAAACACTGTCTTAAACAAATTGACTACATACTATACTACACCATTTAAGGTTCCTGAAATCTTTACAGAAACAACGGCCTAATAAATTATTATGCGCTGTATATTTATTAGATATCTGTATATTATGAAAATATTTACACCCGGGACTCGGACACGTGAATAATTAAGCAACATCGCTTAGATCGTCCTACTTTTTAATGGGTAAAAATTATTGAAGTGTTGCTCTTAGAACTACAACCATGAAACTTATTTATTAGGGTATAAATATGTAAAGTAACAATACTTAATAATAGGTATAATATTATAAATGCGAAGGTAACTCTGACTAGGTTTCACACCATAACTACTTAACCGATATAATTGAAATTTGGTACACCGATAATCTAGAGTCTGGAAAAGGACTATAAGCTCTATGCAGTAATACACAGCAAATAACTCATTAAAGTATTTATACATATGTTTCTTACTTGTAAAATAATTTGCGTAAATTAATGAAAATGCCACCCAAGAAATATTGCGCGTGGACGAAGACGCGGGCTCAGCCAGTATTTTGTATATTAAAATGACTTTATTCTATATATATTATTATTTATACATTATTTTTCATTAGCAACGAACGACTCAGACTATTGGAAATTAATGAAATAACTCACTTCCATGTTATATTATTTTTGATTTTGATCTTTCCTGATTCCAGTTCATAAAATTAAAGGAAAAACGTTTTAGCTTTACTTTCATGGCTGACATATCTCACGATGACTTCGAGAAATTATCAACAGCCGATGACGATCTCGTTGATTTTCTACGTCACGTAAAAGATTCTGGTACCTTGAAAGACACTTTGTTCATTGTTATGGGGGATCATGGTCCAAGGTACATACTTTTATAAATAAGTAAACTAAGGAAAAATAAATTGCGTCGATTTCTATCTGGTATTATCAACGCGCCATCTAGGTCGAACTTTGAAAATCACTACATAAAAACCTTTTACGTTAGCTTTTAGATAGATCGCGCAGTACAGTTTTTCGAAAATACGATAATTTAATTAATTTAACAAATTAAATAATATTTCAAAAAACTATTTGAGCTTGAGATATTGAGAAAAAGTAATATATTATCGATTAAAAAAATTAACGAGGTCTCTTCTACAGTGTATAGAGCGTGGAAACTTATTATATTGTGCATTAAACGAACAGCGACGCGATATCTTTAATCCGAAGATCACGTTGAAATATGTTTTTGAAGTGTAACTTCTTTAGGCGCATGATGGTAATTTTTTTTTTCCGAATGAAACGCGTGATTAGGTTCACGAAGATGTGCAGGGTTTTTTACGTTATTGCATTTGAAGGCTAGGTTTAATATTCGTCATTTAATAATTCAATATACTATTTTTCATAAAATTAAATAATATCAATATTTCATAAATTCTCTTTTCTAAAGGTTAAATTTAGAACATTAACAAAAAACACGGGGAATTTTTATTTATAATTCGTTATTTGAGATTGAAATAAATTACTTGTATCAATTTTCGACATTTTCAATAATATAGTGACAAATAAATTCCCAACATATCTTCCTTTTTGCCTCCCTCTAAGTCTCGGTAATATAAGGTTTTAGATTGGTATAAATATAAATAAGACTTAAAAATTAGTTTGCCAAAGACATACTTCTGACATGTGTACATTGTGCGCACGCACATTATTTTTCAATATACCTATCTATATGGTGACAGTAAATATAACTACTTGTTATGAACCAAAAAATAAAATTTTGATTCGCAAGTACATTACAAATACATTTTTCTACAAATCAATGCACATTTACAGAAATGCGTCTCATCGTCCAGTGCGTTTTAAAATGTGGTAAATATAATAAAAACAACTTAGCGTGGTCATTATTTAATTCTCCGTATATTTCTTTCCACGACAAATCGTCACTTAGAATTAATACAATCCTTCATCTCCCTTTTTATTGTTCGCAACCAAACCATAGAGAAGCCCATCTATCTTTTCTTCCACAGACCAACTATATTTTTGTGAAAAGTATAAAATCATGACAGAATAAACAGTAGGAGGAATTTTAGGTTTGGCGAAATGCGAGTTACAAGACAAGGCAAACTAGAGGAAAGGATGGCTTTCATGTCCATTGTACTACCAGAAAAATTGAAAAAAGAGCGACCAGACGCGTTATTTTCTTTAAGATCGAACGCGGAGGTTTTAACAACTCCATTCGATATACACACGACACTCTTAGATGCAATGGGATTGAGTAAACATGCCAGCGATTTCGTTGCTCCAAACGCTGTATTAAAAAGAGGACTGAGCCTTTTAAAACCGGTAAATTTACAGATTGAACATTACTTACTTTCTTTTGTATAATTAAACGTAACTTTCTTTCAATGTAAAGTAAAAGAAGCATGCAATAATTACGTGAGACGTTGAGCCGTCACTTGTTAGAAAGGAATATCACCCCTGCTCGTCTAATGAAAGGATGTCTCGATAAATCTTTATGATTATTTCTGAAATAAATATTGGTACAATCTTTTGATAGTTTAACAAATAACTGGAAAGTTTCATTGGAGTATAAAAACATCCTAAATTTATAGAATTGCCATATACATTTAATATATGGTCATATCTTTGTCTCCCACGTCACCTTATTGAAATAATACTATAATAGCACCCATTGTCAGTTTTTTGACAACTCTTTTTTTCAATAGAAATACTTATATACAAAATTAAAATAGAGAAAACGATTATTTGGTGTACGAGGGCTGCAAACATTTATTTATCTACGCCTAAACGTGTTTTCCAAATAATATTTACGTAAAATTTCATTACGCCCAGTGTTGCCAAATCGACACTACTAATTTTGTTTTTAGTGTCACGCTTCTTGATATTTCACCTTTTATAGGCCATTTTTTTTCCAAAATGAGCTAACTCTTGAAATCCATTCCATTACCCATCCCGTCCCGAATTTATTTCATTCAGATTTCAACAACACTCGTGATAATCATTTCATCGAAATAGAATGGGATCGAAACCATATCAACAGAATGGTTATTTTGAAATGTACTTTAAATGATTATCTGTAAGATTCAATGTCATATACAATAATTTCTATTAAAATATTAATCTTGTTATCTTTAGTTCACCCAGCAGCATTACGATGAAACGTTCATTTCGTTTTCAGGAGTACAAAATGTTAAAATGAGTCGCTTATGTTTTTATTCCGTAACATAAGCCAGCTGATCTTGGTTGTATTATCGTATATATATCGTATATCGTGTATATACGTAAACGTTCGTGCGATTTACAATTCGGGTCTAAGAGTGTAGCTAAAAAACAAATTCAGACCAGTTAAGATAATGACAATTCACTGGGTATACATATAGTAAAACTTGTTGTACGTTCATAAAAATATGGACTCTTTTAATAACAAAAGTGAATGTACCTCAAATAACTTAGGAATTAAAAATAAGCCTGATATAAATTCTAGTAAGTTACATAAAATTAACAACTCATTTAAGGGTAACTGTAGACGTGTCTATATAAAACCCCAGACGACGTTCTAGAGACGTCGCTTTATAAATTCAAATTCTGTTAAAAGAAAATTGATTGAAAAGCCTTACTACAATTTGCAAGATTACTTGGACGATAGAAACGCCTGGGAGTGAACGAATTGCTCTAATTTAAATATAATAAACTAATATAATATTTATGATGGTAAAAAAATACAAAATACTGAATTTCTCGTGGGCACTTGTCACGACAGTTAGCGAAGGAACCCTCTTAGCCTTAGATTTTAATTCGTTCTTTTATACCATCATCAGTCGCGCAATCGAATTAGTGTGTGTATATATATTTAACATTTCGAAAGTGCTGTAAGGCCTACTTGAATAAAAACATTTTGAATTTGAATTTGTATGTAGGTACCTCGTTCACGTACTTGTGCTGAAGCGGCAATACCCCCACATTGGTGCGTGTGCCTCAACAGCGAGACGCACGACTTGGCACCTTACGACAAAATGTACCAACGCACAGTAGACACCCTAGTTCAATACATAAACAACATGACTGAAGAAAAAAGGTAAGATCATTAATCTGTCTGTCTAGGAGACGAAAAAAATCGATGACTAAATAATCGACTTTTCTCTCTTTAAAATAAAACTATTTGTATAAAATCGATTAATCAAAAACAACCGATTTTTCTCTTATCTACTAGAAAAGTTGCATTTTTCTGTACATTAAAGTAAAAACCAGCATATTGTCGTTTTAATTATTATTGGGTTGGTAATTGATCGATCGCCAAAAACGTCATGTCTCAATTCCATAGAATTTGGAAAGATAGGCGAATATCTCGTAAAACGAAAATTAGATTAATACGAACTTACAACTAGGGTTTTTACCATCTGCCTCAAAAAAATACTTGAGTACTTTGGGCGCATTGGCAGAAAACAGTATGATAACCTCTACTAATATGTTCGTTTGGATAAACTAAATATGTTGGTTTTAAACCTGAAAATATTCAAATGAAATTAATATTCACTTGAAATTAACAACGCATATTTTATCTTTTTACATTAAAAAAGCAATATAATCCATTTTTACTGTTTATAGACACGATTATTAAAAATAGATTTTTTTTTACATGCCTGCCTGCATGGATGCATATGCAAGAACAATAAATACAAAAAGTATGAAAGAATATCTGGCAATGTGACCGCTAGGTTTTCTTTCATAATATTTTGGGATACTTTAGTAGATTTTAGTTTATTAGATTACATATTTTGTTATATTTAAGATATGGAGGGACAAATAATTTAGCTCAATATCATTCCAAATCTAAATTGTCTATTCAAGTAAACTAAGTTAATTTTGAATCGTTATTCATCACGTTTGTGACTAATATACTTTCGGTTCACAAAGTAGATTTTACCAGGATAAAATTAACAAGAAAGTCGCTAGTTACTCTTTGTACATTTAAGTCCATTTAACTTTCAAATAATCTACAACATTATAATATGTTTTTTTGTATAAGTGTTTTTAACATATTTCTTAAAATTATGTAAGGCAAATTGGAACTGATTATGGCTGATTTGGTTATTCAATTGTAATAAGCAAAATGTAAAATCGCTGTTTTGTGTTATTGTGTTTCTTGCCACGACAGTTAATTTGATCTCGAGAACACGTCAAGGGCGAATTATTTGTCCCGATGAGTACTCTAATTATTAATTAAGATACCAACATGTGTTCCATCTTACGATACATGATGATGCAATCTAATATTGTCCATTATTACTTACTTATCATGTGGCGCTACAAGAACCACTACAAATATTTTTAAATTTTAACATAATGATAAATTTAAATTTGAGAGATGATTTTAGAAATGAAAACCTATTTACGAGCTGAGAACGCTTCACTGGTGTATTTTATTTCAGTATTTAATGTAACTCTATTGGCAATAATTTGTACACAATCACGCATACTTATAATTTGTGTATCCATATTTATAATTATTAAAGTATTTAGGTTACACCTCTTGAGATAGGTACATTAAGGTCCTTACCGGGAGATATTTTAATTCTTCCTTCTTGTAAAATCAACACATTTATATATACTTCATTACCTGTTATTGCGTTAAGGGTTCACGGTTCAAGATTGTACAATAATTATATATTTGTATTGGACATCAAATTGATTTAAACAGTGAAAAATATGAATACAATGAGCAGCTTTATAAACGATCTCTTCCGGGCAACCCCTAAACCTTTAACGTTAGAAGAACAGTTAACGAATGGTACATACAGTTTGGGTATTTTTAAAAGTAAAAATTAAAGTATTTCTATTTAAATTCCTTAACATTAAATAAAGGATATATAAATAAAAACAGTCGAGCAGAATATACTATTATTTCTGTCATTTTAAAATGAATATCGTTTTAGATCTTTATGCGAGGTTAGAAACTTGATCAGCACAATGTGGGTAACGCGACAGGACCCCGCGGAAAATTCTTTAAGCCATAAAGCAGGTGCAAATGTATCGCAAATAACTTACTTTCAAGCTCTGGTAATTATATTTATCCTTAGTAGAGACATAATTATTAATAGGACTTTTTTCCAGATAACTTTGTATTAAAAAAATTATCAATACCATTTTAATAACGTGTGCAAGTAAAACTAAAAAAACTGGTTACACGGATTAAAGATAATTATATGCTTAATTATTGGAAAAAGTTGTCATTATATTGTGTTTCTCGTTTAAGAAAAAAATTCTATAGTATATATAGCATTCTAACCCGTATCTGATATGCCTGAGGAGACCTTTGACCAACAGTACCCAGCATGAGATTGTTGTAGAAATATACTGACAAACCATCCCATAGTTTGCCTGATATCCAATTTCATCTGTAGACATTGCCATAATTAGAAGAACTGCTAATGTGTTGCCAGTTAAAAGAACTGATGCCCGAAATCACCGGCCTCCACCGGCATAAACCTCACATAGAAAAAATCCCCTTTATGTTGCCCTTTATATGTACTTAGAGGACAATTAAAAGTTAGGTGAGGTAGATAAAATCGGATATAAGATGTTTTTTCAGTCCTTCCCGCCCCAACATTATGATAACGTCTTATGAATCGACGAATCGGCTATACACAAGAAAAAGCATGAGTTGTTGTCATAAGGACCATGCAATTGATAGGCGCGATTGGCCTAAATCCATTGTTTATTACAACAACAATTTTTCTTTCAACGTTTAACTTTAAACTCACCTGATGGTAAGTGTTGATACAGCTTAAGATTGGTACAAGTAAAACATTTTTGAAATTAAAACTTTACGCATTCTATATATTTTACATTGTGAGGATTGAATGAGACTGAGCCGTCATGCTCACTACACAACGCTAGTTCCAATGAAGTCGGATCTTGTCAACTAAGGGAGCGAGAGGATCTACGCTTACTGCTATATTTTTATTTATTATATAACATTTATGGCAATACCTTATACATACCTATATTTGTATAAAATGCAATTGTTATTACTTTATGAATACAGATCAAAAAATGTCGTATTTCGTATTAAACACCTTGCTTTGATGAAGTGTTCACTTCTGTTGTGCGATCTTAAGCATACATAAACTTTTTTTTAGATTATTATGACACCCGGACGCGCTGCTTTCGAAGCATCAATGCAGTATGACAATGCCCATGATAGTTTTATTATATTTGATAAGGATGTCTCTAGAATTTCAGCGTAAGTCTTAACTTCTATTTATAGTTATATATGTTCGTTTTACTAAGGTATTGACGAAAATAGCTTCCAAAATATCGACGCGAGAAAGGAAACACGGTTAAATTGTTCAACATAACAGAAAAACTTTTCATCAAAAATATAACATCCGTATTTACAAAAGTAATGGTTTCTGGGCTCTATACTTATAATTTGTTACTAAACAGGTGTACTTTATCCACATTAACCTAATAGCACAAGATCCCGCTGCAAAATTGCACCGTTCATATTGCAGTGAATCGTCATATAATTTTGATGCTTAGTTATAACAGGGGCAATATGTTTACACAGGTTTGCCAGTCCAAATATTCCCGGGACTATATTCAATTGAAATCATTACCTTTTAAGATTGCTTAGAACTTAAAAACTGGTTATCAATAAGAAATCTAGTCAACAACATCATGGATGTTGGTAATAAGATATTTCTGTATTTCTAGCGCGCCAAGTCTCTTTCGCTTTAAACAATTTTTAAAGTAAATTTAATTAAATATAGTCCCGGGCATATTCGGTTTGGCAACCCCATATAAAGATATTGCCCTTGTCATAACTAAGCATCAAAACTTTTATGTTGATTCACAATAATATCAACGTATTAATTGTGCAGCGGGATCTTGGGCTATAAAGTTTTGTCTAAAAAATATTATGCGGGTTACAATGTGTATTCTTTTCATATAAATAGTTATTATACTAATTGAATATAATTTTTAATTTATTAGGTATGGCCCGGATAGCTCAGTCGGTAGAGCATTGGACTTTTAATCCAAGGGTCCAGGGTTCAAGTCCCTGTTCGGGCGGGAACTTTTTTGGAATAGATTGAATATAAAAATTGTGATTTGTGTAATTACTTCAATTAGAATATTCCTGTATTAAAACAAATTTAGTAAACAGTATTTTGTTGAAATATAAAACCGGAATTCATATAAGTTCTCTAATCTACTAAGAATTTGATAATCAAATAGGAAATCAAATTTTTTCTCCCTTAAGTTAGAAAATTGGTATAGGAATCATGTTAACAGAATCATGGTGTCATCCGTGCGTTTGCAACACCAGTATAATTAAAATATTTATACTAAAGCTGGAATCTACCGTCGTTAAATTCAGGATTATCTAAGCCAAGGGTCGGCAGCTTTTCTTTTAGAGGGGCCCCAAATGTTATGAGGATATTGGTACGGGCCACGGTAGTTTCGTATGACTGCGGGCCGCACCGTAGAGCCACGGATCGCCGGTTGCCAGCCCATGGTCAAATTTACCTTATTGTGATCGTAAAGCAGTAATACAACAAAAACAGTAGTAAAACTCGGAGTAAATCCCAATCACTTTCATTAAGTATTTGAATACCGCTATAATATGTATTTTTATATAAAACTAAATAAAATTCTAAGATGGCTATAGAAATGACGCATTATTAAAAAATACCATAATATTAAAATTTCTCAATAAAAAAAAACATCGCCCGAACAGGGACTTGAACCCTGGACCCTTGGATTAAAAGTCCAATGCTCTACCGACTGAGCTATCCGGGCCACATACAATTAATGTGAATTTATACACACAAATATGACATGTAGGATATCAAAAAGAAGTTTTTTAATAAGTGATGACAATTCAAGCTCCATAATAACTTAACTTAGTCTTTATATCAGTCTAATTAACAAAACCAATGGCAGATGGATTATTCATATGACAAACGCTTTTATTAATAATTAAAACTGGTTCCTTATTACGACGGAGCCAAGAATACTTTTGATTATATAGGTAATTATTTCGCGAAATTTATCAAATAATTAAATAAGTATACTTAAAAAATATAGTATAGTAAAATAATTTTGTCTTTTAATAATCCCAACCATACTAAGTGTTCTTTTATGCCATCCGAAAAGTACGAAATCTAAAGGTATATATTAAAACTACCTACATTTTGTAAAAATGCTTATTTTCTTACTTTTTATTGCGGACAGTTTATCGCTTGACTGTGGTCTCACCTGATGGTAAGTGATGATACAGTCTAAGATGGTAAGATTAAATGTATATATGTCACATGGTTTCTACACAGCATCGTATTGGAACCCAAATCTATTTGTTTGGCGATACATTTTTGCTGGTAGGGTGGTAAGCCACGGCCGAAGCCTCCCGCCAGTCCACACTCATACAAATTGGAAATATAATTTTCTAAATAGGGGATCGAACCAGGGGCTCTGCTAGCAAAGTACTCGCACTTCGCCAATGAGGCCGTTAAACATAAATTATGGATTTTTTTTATATTGACACCTTAGTGCTTTATTGTGTCACATGATGGTAAGATATTACCGGTATACAAATTTTTTGCTTGGTGGCGCGTCTTTACGGATAACTAGCCTCAGCAGAAGCCCATCGCTTGTCCAGACGCAAACAAAGTGCAAAATATCATTTCCTCAATTTGTCCAGCTGGAAATCGAGTCCAAGGCCTCTGCTAGTGAAGCGAACAATCTCAATATTTTGCGAGAGAGCCTGGCCAAAGATTCAGATTAAATTATCAGATAAAAAAGATCGCTATATTGTATACCGATTTTACACCAATGTTTTCTGACAATTTTATCACATAGAATTATCGTCAGTAGACTTTACAGATAACCAATAGATAGATAGATATAATTTTCATTTATTTTTCACGCGTTTTTATAATATATAAAGCTTAAAAGAAAAAGTATATCTGTCAGAGAACAGTGGCTCAAAGGCGCTGGTTTCCAGGACGAACCTTAGTTAGTTCACAGACATCTTTACGATAATTAATTACAATGGTACTATGAAATACATATTCATAAAAAAATACCTTCGACACAATAGAAACTAGAATAATTATAAAGATACGATTCTGGCGTTTTATTTCAGGTACGGCACGGAGCCTTCTTGTTTAAGTGCCACGCATCCACACTTGAACAAATATTGTTATTGCAAAGTCCGACAATTCAATGCGTTCAATTTATTTAACATGAATTAGTGATAATTTCATAACTACACATAACTTTTATTATAATGGAGAGCACACATTTTATTTAATTTTTAATTAAAAGTATTTTAATTATAATCAATGTTATTAGTAATAAATATAGTGCATATATTTAATGGTTGTAGTTTCTATTTTATTATATATTATAATTGATGTAGTGGTTAATGTGTTCGGCTACAGACATGCGATTATGAGTTCCGAGTCTCGGGTCGTTTCAACTAAAAAATGTATATTGAGTTTCCTATTAAGATTTTCACAATATTTGCCCGGAGTTGGGAAGTTGGGTGTGTGCTTCACCCCCGTGCCTCGGAGAGCACGTTAAGCCGTCGATTCGGCGCCTGATTCTCTCCGGTCGTGTCGGATTCCCGCCACGTCAGACTATGACAGTAAAGGAATAGAGATCGCACTTGTGTACTATGCCTGCCAACCCCCAGTGGAGCAGCGTGGTGGGTCTATGCACTAATAATCCTCTCTCCTTTGAGTGAGGAGGCCTGTGCCCAGCAATGAAATTGAATGAAAAAAGTTAATGGGCTGCTACTTACTGACTACATCCATTTGATACTTATGTAACTTTGCCACACCCCGCGCCACTTTCTATATCTCTGATATATTCTAAGATATCCAATTAAATGCAATGCAGTTAAAGGCCGTTTAAAGCTACATGAAGTATACAACATGTGTAATGTATTTAAGTGTTTAAGGAATAATACTGTATTGTACAAAATAGTTTAATAAATAGCACAAGTTTTTGGTAATATTTAAAAGATGAAAATGGTTACTATAGGTTATTCTTAAAGATAAATATATACCACTGCGGAATATTTCATCAATCTTTTTAAGATATACAATTCCGTAGTACATTAATTTGATCTATCTCGAAAGGTTTAGCCAGTGTTTGCTATTTAAGCGCACAAAAATATGTTGCATTACATCACAACTCTTTCAATTTTACGGATTTTCTGAACGTTAATATAAATGTATTATACATATAAATCCTCCTCTTGAATAACTCCCATGTATTAGTGAAAACTGCATAAACACCCGCTGAATGATACCAAAAGCGCTTCGTAAAAGACGAGGAGAGATATCATTTTATACTATCGTGCAACCGCGTCATCGTTACAAAAGCGAAAAGCAAATTTTATTGCAACCTCATACACATGCTCAAACGCAAACACTTACCATATATTTTTAGGAATTCTACTGGCGTTATCGTATGGAGATAGTAATCTTGTCTACAGACACAATCCTCCTAGTCAAGAGAACATTCTAAGTACTTTACCGCTAATTTCAACGACTAATTTGAATGATGACGTAAAAAAGGCAAGAATGGAATACAAAAGGGTGAAAGTAATCGTGAAAGAAGCTGTAAGAAAGAAAAAAGAAGAATACAGTGATATGTATGATAGGAGACTTTCTGATGATTTTCAGTCAAACAAAAAGTTTTTCTGGAAATCAATACAATTTGCCCGAGGGAGATCTACTTCCTCGGAGCTTTGTAAAATCAGAAGTTTAGATGGAAGTTTAATAAAAGGAGAAGAATGGATATTGAAGAGATGGAAGGATCATTTTGAAAGTTTGTTTGAAAGAAATGAAGCAGAGGTAAATATGGCCTCTGCGGATAGCAATGAATGTAAGACAAGTGATAGCGAGATTAGTATGGATGACATCATGAAAGCGATAAAAGGTATGAAATCAGGTAAGGCTGCTGGGTATGACAGAGTGTCAGTCGAGATGCTGAAGGCTGGCCGCGGGATTGTGGTAGCTCAGCTGTACTGCCTTTTCAATATATGCTGGGAGAAAGGTCAAGTCCCAAGAGATTGGAGCAAGGCCGTAATTGTCCCTCTATATAAAGGAAAAGGGTCACAGCAGGAGTGCAAAAATTACCGCGGTATCAGCCTTCTTAGTGTCGTCGGCAAATTGTATGCAAAGATATTAATTGAAAGGGTGATTAATGAAACTGATGAGAAAATATGGGACGTGCAAGCGGGATTTAGAAGAGGAATGGGATGTACGGATCAGGTCTTTTCTTTACGGTGCATAACTGAAAAATGTTTGGCTAAACACCAAAAAGTTTATTGCGCGTTCGTAGATTTAGAAAAGGCCTATGATCGAGTGGTGAGGAATGAGCTGTGGTCAACGTTATCTACGTATGGGGTGAGCGGTTGTCTGATCCAAGCATTGAAGTCTCTCTATGAGGGTTCTAGTGCCTGTGTCAGAATAAACGGAGCGTACACGGAGTGGTTTCCTGTCGAAAGAGGTGTTCGACAGGGATGTGTTGCGTCACCATGGCTGTTCAACCTTTTCATGGATAAATGTTTGACAGATTTAAAAGAAAGTATGTATGGGTTAAGAATGAATGAATTACTCATCAAATGTTTACTCTACGCTGATGATCAAGTAATACTTGCGTCATCCGCTAATGAGCTACAGGAGATGCTAAATATTATGAATGAAGCTTTGAAAGGGAAAGGAATGAAAGTGAATGTAAACAAAACGAAAGTTATGCTTTTTGAACGAGATGAATCTATGATGAATGGCAATATTTTGATAGATGGGGAACAAGTGGAAGAGGTGAAAGAATTTGTATACTTGGGATCTAAATTTACAAAAGATGGAACATGTGAAAGTGATATCGAAAGGAGAGTGAATGCAGGGAATATGGTAAATGGTGCTCTGCATGCTTTTATGAATAGCCAGATGGTGTCTCAAAGGGCTAGACTGGCAGTGCATGCTGGAGTGTTGGTGCCAACACTTATGTATGGTAGTGAAAGTTGGGTATGGCAGAAGAATCACAAAAGTAAAATAAATGCGGTAGAGATGAGAGCGTTGAGAAGCATGAGTGGATTAAAACTGAGTGACAGAGTAAGAAATAGTGTGATAAGAGAACGTTGTGGTATAAAAGAAGACGTAGTGACTAAAATTGAAAAAGGTATGCTTAGATGGTTTGGGCATGTAGAGAGAATGAATGAAAGGAGACTGACAAAAAGGATTTATGAGTCAAGAGTGAATGCGAAAGTTGGAAGGGGAAGACCAAGGCGAACGTTCCTGGACCAAATCCAGGACATTTTAAATAAGGGTCAGGTCAAGAGTACTCGAAACCGACGAACTTGTATGAAAGGTTTAATGAGAATGAAAGAAGCGAAGGAGATATGCAAGGATCGTGGCAAGTGGAAGGTTGTTGTCTCTGCCTACCCCTATGGGAATGAGGCGTGATGTTATGTATGTATGTATGTTGAACGACTTGAAAACTACAATTTTTTCATGTGATCAACGGACATCGATTTGATACGTCATTCACATTCATTTTAAAGCGTTCTACTGTCGTTAGCGTATTTAGAATGTCACGTTGTCTACATGCTCAGGATTTTTAAATACATCTTTTTTTTTTTGATGTCGATTTAATCATAGGACAAAGGTAACCAAATAAAACAATTATTTAAATTTAATTTTATTATTTGTTTCAATTATTGCCAATTCCTTAATTCAAACAATGATAATAGTAACAAAGTAGTTTTAATATATTACAGGAAGTAGAAAACTATTTCTTAAATGGAAAAACGAAGTTTTTGAACAGAAAGAAAATGTAGATAAAATAATGAGACAAATGCAAGTATGGATATTATAAAGAGGCAATCAAATATATAATTTGAGATGTGCAGCTTCTAAATGTTTTCCTTACTTCAAACGGTAGCTATGACACAATATCTTTGTATGAAATATTATTAAATATGAACACATATGTAATTTGTTTAGTACAAGCCATCTGAGTAAATAGTTTAACATCTTAAAATTAACAAAACTTGCAAACAATATTTATTTAACATATAAATTTTCACAAAAACATACACCACAACAGAAAGGCAAACATAATTACAATAAAAAAAAAATGTAACTTATTCTTGTGTCATCGTTTCGGCTACAAAAGAAGTATATAACACGGACTAACACCATATTTAGTTAAAGTTCAAGCAATGTGTAAAAACAACTCTTACAGGTAGAGCATATTATATGAAAACTTAAATGTTTTAAAGAGAAAAATACTTGGATTTGAATCCACTATCATCGAGGAATTAATTTATATGTACATGTTATTAATGTAAAATTTACTGTTGATAGAATAACTATTGATCTTCTGCTTAACTTATCGGTAGAATTAACCTTTCGAACCGGTGGTAGAGTCGATACCGACGGACAGACTTGAGCTATTGTTAAAGCTAATTGAATAAAGTTGATTGTAGATTGCACTTTTACTAGCTTAACTATTAGTAACTACTTACTAAATATTTTTCTTAAAGTAACGTTATTTTAGCTTAAACCAAAAACTTTAATGGTTACAGCATATTCTCCAAAAATTGAAAGTGGCCCTGCTATTTATTAATAATATGGATTTAGTGCTATTGATATCCTGGAGGTCCGTATGCTGCAGACGGTTTGTAGTTATTGTTGCTATTGAATCCAGTTAGAGATCCAGAAAATTGAGGCGCATTGTAATTGTAACCTGGAACTGAAACCGTAATAGGTAATGAAGCTATTTTTACATCAAGAGGTTTGTATATTTCAAAATGGTTTTATGGCTTAGGTAAGTAGCTGCCCATGAACATCCTACTGTTGGGCACAGGGATCCTCACTTATAGGAGAGAGGGTTATTAGAGTATGAAGCCACCACACTTCTCCGTTGCGGGTTGGGAAGCATAGTGCACTCTCTATTCCTTCACTTGAGAATGAGATGTGACGGCAATCCACAACGACCGGAGAAAGATCAGGCATAAGACCAACGGATGAACGTGAGGCACGGGGGTGAAGCACACGGCCAACTTCCCAACTTCGAGCAAATACTGAGAATTTATTAACAGCAAACGCAATATTGACTTTTAAACTCGCCCGACCCGGGACTGGAACCCAGGACCTCATGTCTTTAGCTAAACATGCTAACAATTAGACCAATGAGGCAGTGACTGTCTTATTGCAAGGTTAAAAGTAGATATTATCAATAAAAAATTAAGCCAATGAATACGCTATCTAGCACGAACATCTTAAACCAATAACGTTGAAAGAAACTTTTGAAGCTTTTATGTGAGCTTTCAATGGATACGCTGTGCTATTTTTTGCAAATAAGATTTTTGATTTCATTTAAATATCGAATTAGTATTACAAAATAATATATTAATTTAATATTACTTTTGTCAGTACGTCTACACACCCACATACGCAAACACACACACGCGCGCGCGCTTTATCGCGAGCACACACTCATACAAACAAGTATAATTGTTACGCGTCCTTGCATCCAGCTTTAGCAGCGGAGTGCGATAGTTATTATACTATATTGACGGACAAGTGGGCAGACGGTATGCAGAGCGCCAAAAGGGATTTATGCTTACTTCAGTAGTAGGCACTTTGGTACTGGCAAGCAAGGCTGGAATTACGTTCCGTATGTAAAATTAGAAGAAAGTGATTTATGTTTGAATTACGACTTCGTATGGAAGATTGAATGGCTGTAAAACTCTTACTAAGGAAAATCTGATAAAGAAGGAATAAATAATTGTATCGAGACGTGTATGGCTATGCTTTTACAAAATTAGTAATAGCTCTAATCTCCACGACACAGGCTAGTGTGAGGATTACAGGAAAACATTATTTTAAATATTAAAATGTTAATAAAGATTTTTTATTTATTATTTAAAGATGGCAAGGTATGGTCGAAATGATTGTAAATGAAATCGAAACTTAAATCATTGACTAGCAATAATAATAAGTAATATTTAATGACAGTAACAGATATCTTTGTTTTTTTTTATTGCTGACAGGTTAGCGCTTGATCACACCTGGTGTTAATGATTATATAGTTTAAGATGGGGCGCTGATCTGTTCAGTGGCAATTTACCACACACCGTCGTACCGAAACACAAATCTTTTTGATTGGTGGTAAGTCTTTGCTAGTAGGGTAACTAGCCAAGGGCGAAGCCTCCCACCAATCAAAATCAATGGTTTCAGGTTTGATTTAACCATCATCAATAAAAAAGTATTTAAATAAAAATTGAAACTTTTTAAGATATATGATAAGAGATTAACTTACCCTGGCCTTGGTTATTATTTTGGGGATATTGCGCTTGTCCCTCATACCTGACGTCTGCGTGAAAGCCAGTTTGCCAGTCTGCGTGGTATGTAACTATAAAAATTTATCATCTTTATATATATAAAAACAAATCGCTGGTCGTAGTCTCGCTAAAACACGAGTAGGATTGGACTTACTTTGGTTGATTTTAGTTTTGAAATAAATTGTGGAAGTCCAGGGACGGCGTAAAAGGTGATTAAACATGAAGAAAAAGCTTGGAATATATCAAAAAACAACCATTTCAACCATTATTATCTATGGTTCGTTCCGTCGGTCAGACATCAAAATAAATTTGAAAGGATAGTTTGACATTTGGCATTGACAGCCAACAATGTCTGATCGCAACTATAATGTTTTACGGACATTGGCGAGAACCTAGTGCCTAAAAATCTAATTTTTTACTAATGTTAAAACATTCTGCAATTATCATTCAGCTTTTTTATTTATTGATTCTGAGGCGGTACGTAGTGTGCCGCGTCAGCTAGTAGCAAAATAATATTATGTTTTTATTGCGAATTTTAAATAAATATCTTTATTTACAGTGGATTTGTTTTTTTCATAATATTTTTCAGTATTTTATCAATTACATATTTATTCTATTGCTGACAAGGGAGAGCTTCACCTTGCGTAATGGTAAGTGATGATACAGTATATATATAGTATAGTATATAATGAGATGGACGTGCACTAACCTCGTAATTTAACTCTTAGGGTTTAGAAACACACAACACTAACAACATAGTTTCCACATATCGTACCGGATCGCATGCTTTTTACTTTACTGGACATGGTGCACATTTACTGGTAGTATAATTATCCTCACCCGAAGCCTTCCATCTATCCAGGCTTAGACAATTAAGGAAATTCCATTAAAAATTAGTCAATGGAATTTCTTTTATTTGCTCTGCAGGAAATTGAACACAGGACCTCTGCTGGTTAAGCGAGTACCGACACCATTGCATCATATGGTATGTAATGTAAACAATAATATATATACCAATTTGTGTTCTTCCATCTGGCAGCTGTACACGGTATTCTCCTCTCACGACATGACCGTCTGACATCTCTCGTCTATTGTAATCGTTGCCTGTTTTTGCATCCTTCACTGAATAGCCGAATTCGTACGATTTTGGCTAAAAATAAATAAAAAAAACAGACAGTTATTTTACACATATAAACTAAATAGACACAACACGAACCAATAACGTTTCCCCTGAAAAATAACGAACACAAAGCAGAATTACTCTGACTTGCTCCTTAAATGAAGGTATACTCGAGTTAAAAAATCTATGCTAGTAGACAACTAATTGCAAGAGCGAAACAACAGTATTACTCATGTATTCCGTTCTTGAAAAAGGTACATAAAATAGAGACAAATTTCAGGTACTGAGATTTCGTTGTTTAAAATGTATATTAGTAATAACTGAGTAATAGTCAAGTCATCGGGGTTGGCAGCGGAATCTATTTCGGAGATTCTTAGCACTCCCTGCCCCGCCGTTACCATAACCGCTGCCAGAGCTAGGAATAGCGGGGCTGCCGGGGACTGGGGGACATTGCTGCCTTACGTCTATCATTGTGGCTGTGCCAATAATCACCGCTTGGCAGGCGGGTTGGTGATCGCAGTGCTGACCCTCTCTCACCGATAACGCTGCTGCCCGTTATCGGTCTTTGACATTTCGGTCTGCAAGGAATGGATATACCGCCATTTATCGTTATGGGAGTTGGATAGGAAAGATTTCGGTATATCGTATAAGAGGAGTTTTAGGGAGCATTAGGGGTAGGTATAGGATATTACTGCCGCGGAGAGGCGAGTGAAGAGAGGTAGTAATAGCTCGAGGCACCCGGGTTCGCTTATTCGTATGCTTACTTAGTAACCGGACAGATTATCTGACTAAAAAAAACCTCTGGGTACATTGGAAACATTGTCACCAATAAACGTCACGGCATGCCCATGAGAATTTATTTACTATATCGCCGGGGCGCCGCCTCGCTGTATACACATATAAAATTCCACATTACCCGATTCAGTATGACACGGTAGTCTAGGTCCGAATGTATAAATAATATTTATTGAGCTAAAAGTTAGAAATGCATTATAATGTAAACCAATATGGCACTGATTTTCAGGCGTCCCCTTTTTTCAGCTAAGACAGGCGCTGTGGGACTCCCCGTCTGGGCCAGAATACCATTCACGGTGCTTACAAACCTTGGTCTGAGCTACTACCAAAGCCTTCATTGAGACACTTTTTCGGCTAATTTTATAAACCTAGGTAAATAAAAATTAACAGTGCGTGACTTAGACTGAGAGAAAAAGGAAGATATGTTACGAATTAAATTGTCATTAAAAAGTAAATATTAATAGTTCGACACTTTTATATTAATACAAATAATTTATTGAAATCTCATATTACGAATTGGAAATAATAATTCGACCTGTTTTTTGTCAATAATAGAAATTATTAATTAAATTGTTTTTCATTTTAAATTTAGAAAAGAGAACTTATGAAATATTTATATTTTATGAAATGCCGCGTGGCAAATTAAAATGACACAATATATTATTTGTAAATATTAGAACTACTTAACCTTCAAACAATTAGCATTAAAACGCTGCACATCTTCGTTATGCTAATCACGCGTTTCATGCGTAAAAAATTTACCCCCATGTGCCTAAAGAGGTTTCACTTCAAAACTTAGGGTTGGACAACGGTTCGACAACGGCAACGGTTAGCACAAATAGATGATAGCCGATTCCCAGACCTACTTAATATGCATATTACATTTCATAAAATCAATCAAGCCGTTTCGGAGGACTATGGTAGCTAACATTGTAGCACGAGAGTTGTATATATGTATAAGATTAGTATTACACACGTTGCAGTAAATTTCTTATTGAATTCAACAACGCTTTTTAATAGTTTTTCGATCACATATTTAGTTGTAGGGATAGAAATTAACAATCATCGTCTATAAGAATTTTTATTTAAATGGAAATATTTTAGAAAATAAATCAAGTTGATAATCTATGTCAATGTTTGAAATATGAAATAAAGTTGAAAAAGGTGGTATAAAAATATATTTTTAATACCTCATATCGAAGAATAGACATGCATACCAAGACAGATGGAGGCGTAAAGGTTACTATCCGATAATGAGTGTGATACACCTCGTTTCCGCGGATGCCACAATTTAGTTCGACTTAAACGTAATAAGGATAAAAGTCGTTACAGTTAACGGCACGACGTATTCTAAGAAACTATTAAAGACATACATTGGAATTACTCTTCTAGGCGATTCATATTGTTATATACGTACATAGCATCACGCGTCATTCCCATAGGGGTAGGCAGAGACAACGTCCTTCCACTTGCCACGATCCTTGCATATCTCCTTCGCTTCTTTCATTCTCTTTAAAACTTTCATACAAGTTCGCCGGTTTAGAGTACTCTTGACTTGGCCCTTATTTAAAATATCCTGGATTTGGTCCAGGAACGTTCGCCTTGGTCTTCCCCTTCCAACTTTCGCATTCACTCTTGACTCATAAATACTTTTTGTCAATCTCCTTTCATTCATTCCCTCTACATGCCCAAACCATCTAAGCATACCTTTCTCAATTTTAGTCACTACTTCTTCGTATATGTAGAATTAATCTTTATTAACAATATGAATACCACAGTGGTGGTGGTATTCATATTGTTGTGTATTCATGGCATTCATGGTGGTGGTAAAGATTAATCCTATATACCCTTTTATACATAAATTGACCTATTTATAATAGTACAACAAGATGAGTGCAGCGACGATAGAACCTTTAATCCTCCTACAATACCTCTTCAATTTGTCGAAAAAATAACGTTAATAATATATGACTAAATAAAAATGTTAACAAAAAAAGAACCGCCTTCAAAAGAAACTGTTACAAATATTAATATGCTCTAAAAAGTAAAAAAATAATTGCGTATTCTTTTTTATAGTTCTTCGTATTCATATATTCGGAATCGGCGTCAGCCACCTCCTCCTTTTTATGAAGCCGTTTAAAAACTGTAACATCAACTGTTTTCCACGTCAATCTAAAAAAATTATGTTTGAACCTGAGTCGATGAGTAATAAGTATTTTTTATGGTAATCGAAAATTTAAACCTGGTTTTAAAGAGTGTTTATTAATAGGAGGAATTGATAAAAACTCTTACCCGAGAAACATTAAAAAAAATATATTTTTATTTAACAATATGAATCAATAGGTATTTTACTAAAACTTTACATTTCTAAATACTATAAAAGAATATTTTTTCATGAATGAAGCAAATGTACTCCCTTAATGGGCATAACGTTGATGAGTCGCTCAAAATGACCTCTACGCTTGTTTATACCAATTTTCTCAACACACATCCGCAATGACAAATCATAAATGTTCAACAAACGAAAAAGTCGACACATAAACTACTACCTTATTACTATTTGCAATAGATATCAAAATTGTGTACAGATAAACTGTATCAACCGCATCAGTTAATTGGTTTTAACCTCAATGAGATAATATAAGATCAAAACATTTACTATTGAAGCCAGTTTCATACGAAAAGTACAATTTTATGGACGTTTTTGATAAAGAGGTACAATGCTGCGAAAAATTAATCTAGGTATTTTAATTATCCTAGTTTGTGTTGATGCTAGATTGCGGATATATGTAACGGACACACCAATTGAGAGAATTGGAGGCAGATTATATAAAAAGGAGTTGCTGACAAATATATATACAGACGTGAAGGAACTCGCATATGACTCGGCTAGCAGAAACCTTTATTTTATGCACATGGACGATGTTCTCCAGAATTCAGGACGAGCTTATGTGAATATTATAACAAAAGAAACAATGAAAATTAACGGCATTGAAAGAAATAAAGCAACCGCAGTCGACCAAGATACAGGAGAAGTTTATTTTGGAACTGATAATGGTCTATACAAATATGATGCTGTACTTAGAGAAGCTGTCAACATCGGACTATACAATATGAATATTTTGAAAATAGTGATAAGAAATAACGGGATGTACATCCTAGATGCGAACAGTCATAAGATTTATAAAATTTTTGACAGAGGTACCAAAGCAATACGAGTCGGCAATATGAAATCAGTTTTAGAATTTGATGTCGATTATCAAAGAAATATACATTATGTATCAATGTGCGGTGTCTATTGTGCGATTAACGGTGATGAAATTGTAAAGAATAAAGATTTAACTGCCGTTTATCATTTTTTAAGTGATGAATATACCACTTTTGGTGTTACGGAAGATGGTTTGTATGAAATTGATTGTTGGAATGGGACTGCGAAGCATGTTGCTAATTTATATTTCTTCCCAAGAAGCATTATTTTTGGTGATTACGGTGATATATTCTATTCAGTGGACAGTGGTATTTATAGATTGAAACCGATTAGCTCGTACACTGTGTATAATATACGAAAAAAGGAGACGTGATAAATTAAAGTGTTCTTTATAGAATTAACAGACTTTTACGACAAAACATTAGAATTAATCTTATTTATTGAGTTTTTATTGTAGCAATAATAAAAACTAATAAAATTTAATATAAATAAGTATATCATATAAAATGTTTATTACGTGAAATCAAGGTTTTGTACTGATAATGTTAGAAAAACGAATAAAATATAAAATAATATCTTTGCATCGTGTAGATGAATTTGTGTTTTTACACAACTTAATATGATAAATCACTAATTTATTTACTTCTAAAAAGTATATACATAAATATCTGTGTATGTGTACTAGATATTTATGTATATACTTTTTAGTTTAATAATAAGATCAATATTAAATCTTAATCTATTATCTAACTGTGAATTTAAGGAAATCTCTGAGCTTACTATAATACTTACGCGTATAATATATAACACGTTATTAATTATATAATGCGATGAGTATATTCATGATTGTAAAAATATATGTGTTTTTTCAACCTATTTTGAACTAAGTTCACTTCATCTTAATACCTATTAGAATACCTGCCTGGGATGTGAAAGTTCTGTAAAATAGTTGCAGTCGTTTTTGATTACTAATCAGGTTCATCGCGATGAACGAAAGACAAAATTTTGGTAATGACTTAAATAAGCTATTTTAACTACCTTGTGACCATATCGAAGCAATAAATCGTATTAACTGACTAAGAACTTTTCATCACAGACAAAAAAAAAATTAGTTGCTTTTCTAAAATGGAGTAAGTCTCTGGATTATCATTTTACTGACCTCAAGAATTGCGCAATCAATAAAGCTAAAAAAATAATAATAAATAAACTTAATTTCACTGTAAACTAAAAATAATTTCAAAACATTTTTTTTGGTGAACTTACAACAAATAATACACCAGTTTTTTCGAAGCACTTCTGCTGTATATTTTTAGGCGTCCTAAAAAAAGGGACATAGACCACTCGATTTTTCTAATTATTCATATAAGAAATCTACGCGTTTTTTGAGATTTACAGCAAATATTTTTCTTACGTCCATATGCCGATACTTTTTTTAAAGTATAAAATAATGATATTATAATATCACCTATATTCAGATTATGAAACCTATTTTAAACAGTGGTCTCCCATCGGTTGAGTTGATGATGATGATGGCTTATGTTTAGTTTTATTGCCTGCGTATTTATATTATTATTATCTTGCTAAGTATTAGTAAATAGTAATTATTAATTAGTAAGCTTTAAAATAACATTTTTTTACACAGTATTTGTATTTGCTTTACGTATAAATGTTGAGATTGAATTCATTATGATATTCTAACACGTAACATTAAATCCCCTTAAGCCTTTTAAAACGTGTACGCTAAAGACTAGTACTGCTAATTCGTATATATATATATATCTTTCAAAATTCGTATCGTTTTCAATCGTTAATAAAATACGTTTTTTATTTATTCACTCAGATACAAATTGTTTTTTTTTAACTTGTAATGGATTATATTTGACGTTAATACAATTTTTTCAAATATCAACTCGTTAATTAAATTTATTTCGGATAAAAATTGTTTAACACCATCTATCGATCTATTGATGACGTACAAGTTTCCTGTCTGTGTTGTGAGGTAAAAAAAACTCATTAGATGGCGTATGGAATAAATTTTAAAACATATAATCTGGTTAATAATGCATCTCTCAATGATTCGGATAAACATTTGTTTTATTTACATATATTTGCATACTGACCACTTCATTTTCATTTCTGTGGTGACCGTTTCCGTGATGATGTGTTTGTCCTTGACCGTGGTCATAATGTCCCGAGCCAGTAAATGAATTTGGCGGTAAATAACTGCTGGGTAATCCTAAACCTGAAATAATTAAACAGTGTTAATAGTTTAGTGTAATTACTCACAGCTCAAAACTGCCTCATTGGTCTAGTGGTTAGCATGGTCGACTACAGACTTGAGGTCCTGGGTTCGAGTCCCGGGTCGGGCCAATTCAAAAATCAATATTGAGTTTTCTATTAAGATTTTCTCAATATTTGCCCGAAGTTGGGAAGTTGGCGGTGTGATCCACTCCCGTGCCTCGGAGAGCACGTTAAGCCGTCGGTCCTGCGCCCGATCTCTCACCGGTCGTGTCGGATTCTCGTCACATCGGACTATGAGAGTGAAGGAATAGAGAGTGCACTTGTGTACTATGCCAGCCAATCCGCAGTGGAGCAGCGTGGTGGGTCTATGCTCTAACAACCTCGGAGCGAGGAGGCCTGTGCCCAGCAGTGGGACGTTAATGGGCTGCTACTTACTTACTCACAGCCGAAGTAATATATCATATCGAACTTCGATAAATTCAAGACCTCAATCTCTTTTCAGGCAATCTTAATATATGTTTACAACAAATACTGAAATATAATGCGCCTGGTGTCTCTCCGATCGTGTCGGATTCCCGTCACATCGTACTTTGAGAGTGAAGGAATAGAGAGTGTACTTGTGTACCATGCCTGCCAATTCGCAGTGGAGCAGCGTGGTAGGTCTTTGCTTTAAAAACCTTAGTTCCTCGGAGCGAGGAGGCCTGTACCCAGCGTTAATGGGCTGTTACTTACTTACTTACTTTACTTAAATCACATAATATCCTTAAGAGTATCTAAGAAAATTTATTTTAAGGCTTTATCAGAGATTACATTTACGACTTGTCATATAATAAATATTATTTGGGAAACTTTTATACTGCATATTTATATACCAAATAAACAAAACGCAAACAATTAAAAGATTTCACTTCAAAACGTAGTTACAATGCAGAACAGTAGAAGAGGACAAAATTAAATGATCAAAAAAATATATATCTAAAATTTCAACCATTTTTTGGAATAGCTTCTTAAATGGTCGCATCGGAATAAAATACAAACAATTTGAAGCTTGAAGTTTCTAATTTTAGGATTTTGCAAAAAATATTCCGAGTAATACGAATCTCGCAAACTTAATGAAAGTGATGGGAAAAATATTTGGAATTTTTTTTCAATCTTTTTTTGATCTCAATACGACCATTCGGACACTATTCGGAAACTATCGGACATTGAATGAAAATGGATCATTTTCTCTTTTTTCCCGTCACAGACACACAACTTGAATAAAGATCTTAAAATAAGGAGGTTGAAGCTTCAATTTGCTTTTTATTTTAATCCGATGCGACTATTTTTATAAAAGATACAGCCGACGACTTCGACAGCTTCGCCGGCGCAGTGAAGCGAGTACTCGCCTTGCTAGCAGAGGCCCCGGGTTCGATCCCGGGTAGGGCGAATTTAGAAAATTATATTTTCTAATTTGTCTGAGTCTGGTCTGGTAGGAGGCTTCGGCCGTGGCTAGTTACCACCACACCAGCAAAGATGTACGGCCAAAACAAAGAGATTTATGTTCCGGTACGATGCTGTGTAGAAACCGTAAGGGGTATATCGTCTCTTACCCAGATTAGCGCGCTTTCATCTTAGACTGTATCATCACTTACCATAAGGTGAGATCACAGTCAAGCGCTAAGCTGACAGCAATAAAAAAAATGCAGCCATTTGAAAAATCGTTAAAATTTTAGATATTTTTTTTGATCCCTTAATTTTTTCCGCTAGTGTACAATGAACAAAAATTAATGAGGTGTGGCTGTGTTATGATCACGGCCGTTTGTTATACGTGAATACGTCTCACAATTGGTAGAAGTTTCTATATAAAAAAGCGATGTGTTACGGTCCTTACTTAATAAATTCTTTTATCCTTTAACTAGCCAAGTGTGTAAATGTAGCTACAACACTAAACGATATCCTCCGATTTTATTATCATTCGTTATTTTTAATTGCCTCCTTATAGATGCGATTTTAAAGACGTAATCACGTCTAAACAAAAGAATAAAATTAATATAGTTAAAATAAATTAACAAGATTTGCTTCTTAAATAATGATAAAGTGCAGTTAAATATCTATCTGAGATTGTAAACTTCATACTGTACTTGTAATAAGAGCCAAAGACAACTCTTTAAAAGGGTATGTGAGAAAAAGATTAATGTCGGGTATTTTTTTAATCATATTATAAATTTACCAGTTTTCGGAGGTAGGTAGCTGTTGCTTGGAGTGTTGAAACTATTTGATTGGTAACCACTTGGCTCATACTGATACCCTTGTACAGGAGGTTCACAATGGACTAGGGAGAGGAGACCCAGGCTGATACCAAATATCTGAAATGAAAAATATTTTGCATATAATTCTTTGTTTGAGTTAAACAAGCATTTATCAATCTTGTAGCTCTTTTGCGGAGAAAAGATATGGTGGTATATTTAATTTAAAAAAAGTCCATACCCTAGGAAATGGAACTTAAATCTTATCCGAATATATTTTTAATTTTCACACCTTTACCTTATCACAAATTGAAAAAGTTCGCTAAAAATTAGTGAAGGACGTAAAAAAATCTCGCTCGGACAGGGAATTGAACCCTGGACATTTGGATCATGAGCCCAACGCTCTAGCCACTGAGCTATCCGAGCCACAGGAAATCGATAATAAACTGACGTCATAATTCGACGTCACTACTACTGTTTTACTTATTCCAAAGAAGTATATATAATTAATTATTATGTATTAATATTAATATATTCCATTTTTATTTTTATTTTATTATATCATCATAATAAATACCATAAATATTCATTTTACAGGGTGCAAACACAAACTCTCAAAAGCTTTTTCGTGCATCCTGTAAATCAATCGTAGTCGTCTAGTAAGACGTAAATTATTTATCTCAATTATAATTATATGGATTAATTAAAAACGGCCTTACTGGTCTACTAGTCAGCTTTTCGACTGCAGACTTGAGGGTTCGAATCCCGGGTCGAGGGAATTAAAAAATTGATATTCTATTAAGAAATTGTCAGTATTTGTTGCAAGTTGGGAAATTGGCAGTGTTCTCCACCCCCGAATTTCGGAATGTATGTTAAATTATCAGTCCTAACCACTCTCCGGTCGTATCGGTATGAAGAAATAGAGAGTGCACTTATGTTAGTGTATACACTTGTGTACTATGCCTCCCAACCCGCAGTAGAGCAGCGTTATGGGTTTATACTCTAAAAACCTTCTCTTCTGTGAGTGAAGAGGCCAACTGTGCCCAACACTACTTACCTTAACCTTATTTAATACGGATTCGTACTTTAATAACTTCAATAAGTATGTATTTCTCCTTTTTAAGTGTGGTGTACTTCGATAAAGAAATAAATTAAAAGTGCGTACGTACGAAGTACACATGTCAGAAGTGCAACTACTTTGGCAAACTAACTTTTAAGTTTTGTTTATATTTACAAAAATCTAAAATTTTAGATTTCCGAGACTTAGGGGGAGGGGAAAAGGAAGATATCTTAGGAATTTAATTGTCATTAAAATATTAAAGGTGTCGAGAATGAATACAAATAATTTATTGAAATCTCAAATGACGTATAGTAAATAGAATTGCCACGTGTTTTATGTCAATATTAGAAATTATTAACTAAATTTTGTTTATCAATTTAAAAATTAGATAAGAGAATTTATAAAATATTATTATTTTATATTTTATGACAAATAGTATGTTAAATTATTAAATGACGAGTGGCAGATTGAAATGCCACATGTTATTTGTAAATATTAAAACTACCTAACCTATAAACGAATTAGCATAGAAAACGCTGCACACCTTCGTGACGCTAATCACGCGTTTCATCCGTCAAAATTTTGACCTCAAGCGCCTAAAGAAGTTTCACTTCAATAAAACGATATAATTTCATCTAAAAATAATTATGACGACCTAGTACTTGGACATGTAATTTCTTAGTAAGATAATTCATACTGTCATTCCAAACGCACCTTTTACTGTGGTTCTTATACAAACTAATGATTCTAAAATACATATAACAAGGAATCAGTATCGTAGCTAGGTAAGCAAAGGCCCAGGGGCATATAATAAAGTAGGGCATCAACTAAACTATTCAAAATTCAATTCTTTCTAATGCCTTCATTTATTTTTTTCAAATAAGTTGACATTATTAACGTCCCGTTCTTGTAATTTAGTTTATTTATATTCAGAATATGAGTGAAAATCTGAGTCCGAGGGACACCTGAGCTTGAAGTAGCTAAGGAACAGACCTTTTTCCTTATGTTTGACTCAGCTGATATTCACACCTTCCTCCATTATTAACAAAGCTAATGTCCACACATATATACATACATAGCATCACGCCTCATTCCCATAGGGGTAGGCAGAGGCCACGTCCTTCCACTTGCCACGCATTGCATTCGCTTCTTTCATCTCCTTCGCTTCTTTCACTTTCACTTAACCTTTTATACAAGTTCGACGGTTTAGAGTACTCTTAACCTGGCCCTTATTTAATATGTCCCGGATTTGGTCGTGGAACGTTCACTTTGGTCTTCCTTTTCCAACTTTCCCATTCACTCTTGACTCATAAATCCTTTTTGTCAGTTTCCTTTCATTCATTTTCTCTACGTGCTCAAACCATCTAAGCATACCTTTCTCAATTTTAGTCACTACATCTTCTTTTATACCACAACGTTCACAACGTCCACATCATTGGAAAAATAACTTTTAATAGTAAGGAAATGTCACAATGTGGCAAGCCTACACACTATTGTATACATAATACTGAACAATGGCTTTGATGGACGATAGCAAGTTCCCTGGTCGTTGGAAATTGGCATTATATGGAAATTGCGATCCCACGATGTCGAAGTTCTTATTCCCTGCAGAATTAATATTTAATATTTTTAAATATATTTTTATAAAACATTTGTAAAAGCATTTCACCTTGAAAAAATAATGTTTACATAACATTACTAACTATATACTATAATCCATGGGTAAGTAAACTATTTTATAGATCCTCTTGAAATTCGAAAATAAAGTATTTTATGTAAAAATTTATTAAGAAAGTACTTTCTTAAAACATGTAATAGTGCCTTCTTGAAGTAAAAGTAGTATAATTCACTTCATATTTATCCATGACCCACGTCTAAGTACAGATGTTGGTTATACGATAAAGGGTATGGTGTATAAACCCACCAAATCAATTTAATGCAGATTAGCAAGCTATACATGGCTCAACTGCCTCATTGGTCTAGTGGTTAGCATGTTCAACTGCAGACATGAGGTACTGGGTTCGAGTCCCGGGTTGGGTCAATTCTAAAATCAGTATTGAGTTTTCTATTTAAGATTTTCTCAAAATTTGCCCGAAGTTGGGAAGTTGACGGTGTGCTCCACCCCCGTGCCTCGGAGAGCACGTTAAGCCGTCGGTCCTGCGCCTGATCTCTCTCCGGTCGTGTCGGATTCCCGTCACATCGGACTATGAGAGTGAAGGAATAGAGAGTGCACTTGTGTACTATGCCTGCCAATCCGCAGTGGAGCAGCGTGGTGGGTCTATGCTCTAAAAACCCTCGCTCCTCGGAGTGAGGAGGCCTGTGCCCAGCAGTGGGACGTTAATGGGCTGCTACTTACTTACCTTTTACTTGCATGCCTCAAAACTCTTCCTTGCATTTCTAGGTTTCCGATGTTTATCTTCAGGGACAAACACTTAAATGATTATGTTCATTTTGTTTTCATATACATAATTCCAGTTACACGTGGAAAGTTATACAATGTAACCCTCAAACACTATATTTAAAAAAGTAACTGCTGAGTTAATTGCCGGTTTCTTCTCACTAAAACTAACTTTCCGGATCAGTGTTAGATTTGTTACCATTGATCAGAGTAATGGCAATTCAAAACAGATATTTGAGTCTAATTTTATAGTGAAGAATTGGATTTTCGATGTAAAAAATAAAAAACACTCACCCTTAAATGTGACATTGTCTTCAGATTTAATTTCATTCAACAAATCTAAAACAAAAAAGAAATTGAACGATGAAACGCACTTCTGAGTTAAAAACATTATTGTATTCTTTGGGCTGTCGAATTATACATCAAAACATAACAGATATACATATAGAATTAAAGTAAAAGCATAAGGCTTTTACTGTATTTATATATTGTATAAGTGTTTGGAGTTTAGACTTAATTCTCATTTATGTTCTAATGAAGGGGATGGAGAAATGTTAAGTGCGAATTGTCAGCTCACTTTGCATGTTAGATTACACGACATTTGTAAGTCTATTCGTGGCTCAATCTGAGATTGCTTGTACCCTTTTGATATGAAAAGAAATTTAAAATATGCCAAATAAACTTACACCCTACCTAGTAAAAAGGACCGTCGTTTTTGTTCATAATGTCATAGGAAACCTTATAAGTTTTATGGCTCCCAAATTCTAAAATAAATATAGCCAATTTACTCCACAATTTACACACACGACATAAGTTATACCAGTAATTTACGTCTTTACTTTCCTTATCACAGCAGGATACTTATTTTTTTTATTTATAAACAATCTTCATCGTATTAAGAATTTAACAGCGCATAAAATGGGTATTGTTCCATAGTTTCAATACAATATAATTAAAAAGTCATTGAATTTTCTCACGGTAAAAGTGAAATGCATTAGCTTTATGATAAACGATATATTTAAATTCAACTTTATAATAAGCTAAATCGCCAAAGTATCCGACAGTAACTACGTTCCTAAGGAAGTTACTTTGCTCAATACTTGAAATCCAGATAACATTTCGATATTTTATAACCTAGCCGCAGCCTTGTAGCGCAAAAATACTCCTAATATCAGGGTTGTGATTGCTGACATATTTAGGAAACTGTATTGTTTAATTTGGTCGGTGAGTTCCTTGGGATAAACGTACTCGCAAATACCAACATTCGCAGTATTATGAATGATGCCGATATGCTACAGTGATAAATGCTTATTTATCTCTAGATGCGTTATAAGAAAAGTACCCATCAGGTTAACGTGATACCATTCGATAGTGTATGTATGTAAAACAACACGTAGGTGTAAAAAATCCAAATATTTTAACAGAGATTGTTAAACACATTCTCATAAAACATTTTCTGCGAACATCAAAAGAAGATTCCGACATTCCACTATAGCCCAGCAAAAGATTAGGACCCTTTCGTTTCCAAAGGTTTTCTTTTGTATCAAAGTGTGAAATTTCGTATTTAAAGACAGTTTAAAAACTTATGTACGTGCAGTTAGTAGTAGAACAGTGCAACTCAAAAATTAACTAGAAATCGCAACGAACCTTCAACATGTGTATTGCAAAAACAGTTAATCACAATAATGCCTTGCACTGTGTTCAATCTGAAATGGTCCGTTCAAACGCAATCCGCGGGTTCAACTAACGCACTGTGATACAGTTTCGCGAAATGTTGTTTTTATATAGCGGAATGAGGAGGGCATCTCCTATTGTCTTTAAAATGAGCATATCTAATCTAATAGTTCAAGTATACACCCTTCTTAATCATCTCTATTTACGTAGGGAGCTTTAGTTATAATAAGACAAAGGCGTTCATTGATGTAACCTATCAAATATTACGGTTAAGATACCTCTTTAAACGTCTTACTGGCGTAATGGTGCAAGTGTTCGCTTTGCTAGCAGAGAATCTAGATTCCGGCAGAGAAAATTTAGGAAATTGTATTTTTTAATTTGGCTAGGTCTGGAATGATGATATGCTTCGTTGACGGCTAGATACCACCATACTAGTAACAAACCACTTCGAGGTATATCACATTTTATTGGGTTAGCATATTACAATCTTAAACTGTGTAGTCACTTACTACATTGCAATATTACGGTCAAACATAAAAAAATACTACTTAAAATAAATTTAAACTAATTAAGATTGACGACGAAACGGCTGTAACTGAACTATGGAAGCTGCTATAGTTATAAATAATATTCCATTATCATCTCACCGCAGCGTATAAGTCTTCTCTCCCAACTACGTCTCCGCTGACGCAGTGGTGTGATTACGCTTTGCTAGCAGAGAGCCTGGCTTCGATCGCCGGTAGGGTGAATTTAAGAAATTGTATTTTGTAATTTGTTTGAGTCTGCACTGGTGGGAGGCTTCAGCCGAGGCTAGTTAGCAGCCTAAGAGCAAAAATGTACTGCCAAACAAAGAAATTTGCGTTCTCGTATATGCTGTATAGAAAACCATAAGAAGTAAACAAAAAAAACGTCTCAAAGGATTGCGAATAGGCAGGCAATACGTATATTTAAATTGATCCTCCAAATGTGCCGTTTACCATGAAAAATAAAGCGAATGTCATTTTGGCTTTGACACAGGTAAAATGTATTTAAACTTATATAGATAAAGAGAGCCGTAATTGCCCATTGAATAGACACGTTATTCCTTGTTAAACGTCACGGATTTGAGTCCTGGGCCAGCACCATTAAGTCCTTTTGTATGTGCCTAAGTCTTGTTGAAAATCATTCTGTTCTTTTAAAGAAGGAAAA
Source organism: Elymnias hypermnestra (assembly GCA_015832385.1). NCBI lineage: Eukaryota > Metazoa > Arthropoda > Insecta > Lepidoptera > Nymphalidae > Elymnias > Elymnias hypermnestra. The sequence continues at coordinate 4,915,510 of JACTOM010000194.1, read as the reverse complement.
GTTCGTAAGGAAACTTGCATATCCTTGAAGCCATTCCAGGATATCTGTAGCCAACCAACAGTTAAGCAGCGTGGTGGTTTTGGGATCTAAAAACCTCTCTCCTATGAGTGTTTTTTTTTTGTTTTATTGCCTTTACACATTACTGAATATTAAAATTATATCATGAAATATTATTACCTATAGACCAACGAAGTAGTTTGAGAATACACGTACCTAACGAAACATTACGTGCTGGTAAAATAAAAATTCCTAGTTCATTAAACCTATAAAGCTCCTGTTTCGTCATTTTTCATTTGAAACACAAAAAAACATTGTCGTTATAGAGGCCAATGGCTCTGTAATATGATTGTTGATATTATCAGGATGTTGGTAAAATATTTTTTTTCTTTGAAGTGAAGCCGCTAGACCTTGCATCCGGCTGGAGAAATGGTTCGTACATTTTATGTCTGCTTAGTATATATGTATATCAAACTATATACTTACGTAGTATAATTTTTAAAGTTAGCGAATATAAAGTCATTATAACATGAGTCTTAATAACGTCAGATATTCTGCCTTTGGCTAATATAAGTCTTTACTAAGAAGTATTGAAAACTAATTTCCACTATACCTTTTCTCTTTACAAGAATACACTGCATTTACTAAATAGACCATCTACAGAATTATTTCATAAAATCTATACATAAAAATTGAAATATAGGTTTGCTATATTAAAGTGACAGGATTTTTACTGAGTAAAAAAAAATTAATGCACATTACTTACACCAAACAACTGTTCAGCAAAATTTATTCTATATGTTAAGTAGATTACTTGAGACTACAGTTCATAAAGTTAATTAAAAATGTTCAATGGAAAGCTTTCAAAGTAATTTGCGTTGAAATCTATTGTATGGCATGGCTGTATTTAAAACATAAGACTTTCTCACATTTAATCAGAACATATACGTCAATATATATCTATGTTAAATTTCAATATAAAAACATAAATTCGTACATTTAAATTTTATTTGTACTTTACATAAATTATTTTTAAGATACACCTTTTTAAGGTAGACTTACGAAATTATGTTAAAGATCGTCCATTCTCGTATTATGACTATGAAAGATTCTAGGTCCAAAAACGTAAGCGATCTTTACAGATTATTTATCATGATGGGCTAGAAGTAAAATTATGTAATTGATACAACACAATTTCGTATTTCTAATATATCTATATTTGGTAAAAATGTAAATTAGTATTCCCCGATCTTTTCTATAACATGAGTCCTCTTTCCCTAACCCAAACGCTGTCTTAAATATCTAATTAACATTAACTACAAATAAGTTGTAAGGTTTAACTTAGTCAATTTCTGTATTAATTATATTAGTCGTGAAAAATAAATAAACAAATCATTTATTCAGCCAAACTAAAATGATGCTATCAAATATAAAATAAAGACAAAAATTGTTCTGCGCTCCCAAATAAATATTCCATTAAAACTTATTATGGGACTATATAAAGCTCTGTTAATACTAATTAAGAGAACGTGTATTCTAACTACATAACTACCTTAATCCAACAAACCAGTAATGTGCTTGTCGGGTAACACCATATAGGTTTCCGCAGTTGCCCAATATGTATACGTAGAAGTTAACTAACAGCTTAAAACTTCTTTTTCCTTATATTCCGCCATCTTGTACTTCTATTCTCTACTCCTAATTATGGAACTCTATAAAGTACAATTAAGGCTAATTAGGAGTACGAGTATTCTATCCATATAACTACCTAAATCCAACAAACCAGTAATGTGCCTGTCGGGCAACACCATATAGGTTTCCGCAGTTGCCCAATATGTATACGTAGAAGTTAACTAACAGCTTAAAACTTCACTTTCCTTATATTCCGCCATCTTGTACTTCTATTCTCTATTACTAATTCTTGGGCTCTATAAACTTCTATTAAGGCTAATTAGGAGTACGAGTATTCTATCCATATAACTACCTAAATCCAACAAACCAGTAATGTGCCTGTCGGGCAACACCATATAGGTTTCCGCAGTTGCCCAATATGTATACGTAGAAGTTAACTAACAGCTTAAAACTTCACTTTCCTTATATTCCGCCATCTTGTACTTCTATTCTCTATTACTAATTCTTGGGCTCTATAAACTTCTATTAAGGCTAATTAGGAGTACGAGTATTCTATCCATATAACTACCTAAATCCAACAAACCAGTAATGTGCCTGTCGGGCAACACCATATAGGTTTCCGCAGTTGCCCAATATGTATACGTAGAAGTTAACTAACAGCTTAAAACTTCACTTTCCTTATATTCCTCCATCTTGTACTTCTATTCTCTACTCCTAATTATTGAACTCTATAAAGTACAGTTAAGGCTAATTAGGAGTACGAGTATTTTATCTATATGACTACCTGAATCCAAGAAACCCGTGATGTGTTTGTCGGGCAACACCGTATACGTTTCTGTAGTTGCCGAATATGTATACGTAGAAGATAACTGACAGGTTAAATCTTCACTTTCCTTATATTCTGCCTTCTTGTACTTCTATTCTCTATTACTAATACTTGGGCTCTATAAACTTTTATTAAGGCTAATAAGAAGCATGAGTATTCCGTCCATATAACTACCTAAATCCAACAAAGTAATAAAGTGCGTGTCGGGTAACACACCGTATATGTTTCCGCAGTTGCCCAATATGTGTACGTAAAAGTTAACTAACAGCTTAAACTTTACACTTTCCTTACTTTTACTGGACAAATTCTAACCTAATGATGCCCACACGACCTGATCTTGAGTCACTTCCTACCTTTGGGTCTATCGGTTCGTCAGACTACGTAACCCACTCATTGCCACTTCAGCTTCGCGATTTGGTTCGCTTCGCTATGTTAATGGTTTGGTTCGTCTGTACATCTCACTTGATCGGAAAGAGTATCTCCAAGAAAAGTCAATAGTGTAACATGTAGAATCTGATAACAACACTGATAGTAACATATGCACATAGCTCATCTATTGTCATATTTTTGCGGTTTCCTTCGCGAATCATCTGTTATACTTCTTGAGCTCATTGAAGGCCACGTAAACCACGATGTTGAACAATACACCAAATATGTCGAAATTGAATAATGAGTACGCCATATTACTTTTCACTGGAGCCGATTAGGTGCTTTATGTTAAGAAATTGCTTTACGGAGTCACGACTGATTGTGATAAATTATCTTAATTTGGGTTTTAATTTTTTTATTGCAATTACCATCTTTTGTAAGACACGGGGGATTATTTGGTAAATTAAGTATGATATTATAAAGATTTTTAACGGATTGTTACAGTTATTTACTACTGTATCCTAATGTGCAAAATGAAACATTCAAATAATAATGTACCTCATAACATTAAATATTCAAAATTCTAAAAATAAATTTTTGATTAACAATATTTGTATTTAAACTTGGGTGGGTACAGAAGAAGGTATTCTTTTAACGAATGAAAATGTGGTTAGCATGTTCGACTACAGACATGAGGTCCTGGGTTCGAGTCCCGGGTCGGGCCAATTCAAAAATCAATAATGAGTTTTCTATTAAGATTTTCTCAGTATTTGCCCGAAGTTGGGAAGTTGACAGTGAGATCCACCCCCGTGCCTCGGAGAGCACGTTAAGCCGTAGGTCCTGCGTGTCTCCGATCGTGTCGGATTTCTGTCACATCGGACTATGAGAGTGAAGGAATAGAGAGTGCACTATGGCTGCCAATCGGCAGTGGAGCAGCGTGGTGGGTCTAAGCTCTAAAAACCCTCGCTCCGCGGAGTGAGGAGGCCTGTGCCCAGCAGTGCGACGAAAAATGGGCTGCTACTTACCTTACCTTATATCGACGATCCTACGTATAAAAAGGTACCTATAAAAACCTAATTGCGTAAGACAGTGTTTCAACTATAATTTTCTTTTTACTGGACTGTCTTTTGTAATAAATATATATTCGGTTGATAATCATGTAATGATATAAACGTTGTAATTACAAAAACGTCGTAATGTTTAAAATGCTAGTTGACTCTTTATAGCTATTTATATATAGGGAAAATATAAACTAACAATACGAATTCAAAAAGCCCCTCGTATATTTACGATATGATTCAACGCAGTACTGTTTTAGCAGTGAAACTTAACGTAAAGTAATCAGTGCACTAATATGTTCTTAGCTTAAATAAAATAAGCAAGAGATTAATGTAATAGAGAGATTAACTTCCACATGAGTACTCGATTTTAACTGACACCAATAGACGACCATTTTGCACTTAAAACAATTCCCCATCGAATTCACACGAAGTTACGTTAAATTTACAAAAGCCATGCAAATAATATGGCGGGACAACGTACCGGCGAAAGTTACAAGGTTGAGAGTTTGAAACAGTTAAAACAATGTTTATGCTGATTACAAACTTTTAGTAAAAACTATGATAAAATAAGATAACTAAATTGTTTCATTTAATTACTACCAGCTGTTCCTCGCGGTGTTACTCGCATAGTTCTTGATATTACGTAAGCCGTTCTTAGTGAGTGTTTACGTCGCGAAAGGAATATATCAAGTGAACCGGATTAATGGTTTGGATCTGACAATGTTTTAAACTGCATTTTTATCCATTGCATCAAATTCCGTAAAGTAGAGGGAAAGTAAAAGGAGCTATCCAGCCAAGGTCAATGTGGCAGCGCTCATAGCTTCCATCAGCTGTTACACTTGTGTCGTGGTTTAGTAAAACCGCATAATGTTTTATAAGTGGTTTTATCTGATATTTTAATAGTTTGTCCGGAGCGCAGAACAATCCAATTAACCATAGATCATTAAAATCGGACATTCTTTAGTTATTATATATTGTGTAGCTAACCCAACTATGTTTTATATATGTAAACTAGTTGTTTCCAGCGGTGTCACCCGGATAGTTCATAATCCTGTAGAGATATGGATAAATTCATTATTAATCGGATAGAATTGTCTTTCTAACCATTCTCGAAACCACCTGAAAACAAAAAAATTTAATGTGCGTGCGGACAATGTTCACATGTCAGAAGTGAAACTTCTTTGGCAAATTAATTTTTACGCCATGTTTATATTTATACAAATTTAAAACCTTAGATTTTTGAGACTTAGTGAGGAAGGAAGGGGGAAAAGGTAGATAAGTTAGGAATTTAATTGTCATTAAAATATTAGAAGTATCGAAAATTTATAGAAATAATTTATTATAATCTCAAATGACAATTTTTAAATAAAAATGCCATGTGTAATTTGTCAATATTAGAAGATTTTCATTAAATTTTGCTTTAAAATTGAAAATGTAGATAAAAAACACGTGGCATTTTTATTTACAATTCATTTGAGATTTCCATATATTTTGATTTCATTAAATTCCTATGTATTTAGATTTGTATAAATATAAACAAGACTTAAAATTTTGTTTGCTAAAGAAGCTTAACTTCTGACATGTGTATTTTGACGTACACACTTTTTTTGTCAATATTAGAAATTATTAATTGAATTCTGTTTTCAATTTAAAATTTAGAAAAGAGAATTTATGAAAAATTCATATTTTATATTTAATAAAAAATAGTATACTAAATTATTAAATGATGAGTGCCAAATTAAAATGCCAAATGTTAGTTGTAAATATTAAACCTAAATTTTTGAATAATTGTCAGAATACTTTTTGAAATTAAACATCTTTAGGCCCATGAGGGTAGTTTTTTTACGGATGAAACGCCTGATTAGCTTCACGATAATGTGCAATATTTTTTATGCTAATTCGTTTGTAGGTTAGATAGTGAACATGTGGCATTTTAATTCGTCACTCGTCATTTAATAATTTCATATACTAACATAACAAAAACACGTGACATTTTTAGTTACAATTCGTCAAATGTTCAATAAATTATTAGTATTAATTCTCGACACTTTTCATATTTTAATCACAAAGAAATTCATTAAATTCCTAACATATCTTCCTATTCTAAACTAACATATCATCTGCTAATGAGCTACCGGAGATGGTAAATATTATGAATGAAGCTTTGAAAAGGAAAGGAATGACAATGAATGTGAACAAAACGAAAGTTATGCTTTTTGAAATAGATGAATCCGTGATGAATGGCAATATTTTGGTAGATGGGGGACAAGTGGAAGAGGTGAAAGAATTTGTGTACTTGGGATCTAAATTTACAAAAGATGGAACATGTGAAAGTGATATTGAAAGGAGAGTGAATGTAGGGAATATGGTAAATTGTGCTCTGCACGCCTTTATGAACCGCCAGATAGTGTCTTAAAGGGCCAGAGGTGCTCTTCATGCTGGAGTGTTGGTGCCAACACTTATGTATAGTAGTGAAAGTTGGGTATGGCAGAAGAATCACAAAAGTATAATAAATGCGGTAAGATGAGAGGCGTTGAGACGTATGAGTGGACTTTGGTGTGGATTGAAACAGCCACAAAGTAAGAAATAGTGCGATAAGAGAACGTTGTGGTATAAAAGAAGATTGAAGCGTGATTAAAGTGTGATCTTGCGAAACGAACGGTTAGCGAACATAATAAATTTAAATATTTATAGAATTTTTTTATGTATCATAAATTTTATCCTGTATAATATACATACATACATATACTCGTATATGTATTAGTAGTTTAACATCAGACCGTAGTTAAACTACGTAATACATATATAACACACCATCGTTAGTATTTCCATTAAAACTCGTAGAAACTTGTTTCTTAACAATAATTACTATCTGTAATAGAGACGTTACTTTTTTATTTGTTATATTGGCTAACGTAAATGTGTTTACAGCGTAGATGGCTTGGAGGATTGAATCAATATTTACATATCCATTGTGTTTTAATAATCCGATTGTCGGTGAAACAGGATGAGTACATACATAACCTTGCTTTCTTTAACTGACAGCGCCGAAAGTCCGGTACAGTCAAAGATGGCTGAAAAGACAATAAACAAAAAGTATTGCACAGACATTATAATGGATGGCGCAAGTCACAAGCGTTTTGTGATTTTGTTTATCTACAACAATGTTCTTCTTCGTCCCAAGCATACTAGTTTTGAGTAGGACATGATTTGAAAATGAATTTATAAGTATAGCCTCGTTTTTGGACTGAACCACTAATAGGTCCACTTCAAATGAGGCGAGGCCTGTTATTATAGTTTTAATTTTAGCCATTTTATACAAATGATTGTAGATATAAAATCTTACAGTATGAAATTTACGGTACAATTTTAAATAACATTATTTTAAAATGTGATATAACATAGTGTTAAGGTTTCATATTATTTATAAATGTTTGTATCAGATTTATTGCTATAAACATAATAAAAATAGTTTATGTCGTTAAGTTCATCACTTTAATTTATAAAAAGGTTGGAGCTTTCTTTTAAGGCTGGAAGCTGTGGAAGAAGACAAACAATTAAAGAAATTAACAACGACAGTAAAGAAAATTAAAGGAAAATAACAAAATGTTGAACTTAACACAAAAAGCCTATACAGAATATAATAATTTACGATTGTGCTGTATAAATATAGAGAGTTTGTATGTACTATGCCGTATAAGTGTGATAGATCGTAATAAATAATAAATAGTAGAAAAATAATAACAATTTCATTCACTGTTGAAACGACACGCTTGCGGAATGCTCTTCCAATTGAAATTCGACGTGCTCCCACTTTAGATACTTTCAAAAAATTAGTTAAAAATCATTATCTTTCCCTTTAGTTTATTCCCATATAATGACGACGCGATGTATATGTATGATTTTATATGATTATACTTTATATATTTATGTGTGTATTTTATTTTTTTAATATATTTATGATATATATATATTCTATTTTCAGACATATTTGTGTATGAATGTATGTAGTATATTTGTTATTCTCACTACCTACCTTTAAATTCTTAACTAAGTCTCCTTCCTAATATATAATTACTCTGTAACGCCACAGTACAATAAAGTATAAAAATAAAATAAATAGAATTAAGTAAGCCGTATTTCAAAATATATGTAACATGTTGTAGCATGTGCCCCATTTCATCTCGCTCACTCCCTATACTCTAGAGCAGCGGTCGGGGAACTGGGGTAAATTACCCTAAACGGGGTAAAATTAAATTTTTGGGGGTAAAAATGAAACTTTTATGAGTAAATAGTAAATATTTTTAATTTGCTATATTATGAACCTGTTAGTATATTTTTCCATGTTATTTTTATAATTTGTTACGGTACTCAAAATTGTCAACCCTCAATTTTACCCTAACGGATTTCAATTTGTTATATACAGTTGAGGAAAAAAAATAGTTTTTCGTCTTATAATACAAGTAAAATATCATATAAATTATAAAATAACAAGAAATTGTCATTTGCTTATATTTTCTGCGGGGGCGAATTTTTTTCCTCAACTGTATATTACATATATTACTATTATTACAATCATATATTACTAGGTATAATATGATTGTAATACTGAAACAGAATATCAGGACATAAAATTTGAAGGAGTACGGGACATATGTCAGACTTCATGTATAGGACATACTCAACGCTAAAGCGGACTGTAGGTCTGATAGTGCTCTTATTTTAAGGATAAAGCTTTAATGTTACAAGTCTAATTATGAACAAGATATTAAAATGAAAGTAATGAAAATAAAGTGGTCGAGGGAGCTGCTGGAAATAGTGCGTCCCATACCAAGACAGACGCACTTTCCACAAGAGGTTTTACGCTGAGATTGTCGCCAAATTATATTGGGGAGATTATATGCAGTCAGTACGATGGCCTCATAGAATCTTCCGACCTTGCGTAAAGTAAAAAGAGTAATCGCGGTTTAGCAATACAGGGTTACTGCAATACGGACAGAAGCTGGGAGAAGATGCCCAGAGGGTGCTTAGTCAGATAACCTGTCCGGTTACTAGCTAAGCACGCGGGTAAGCGACCCCGGGTGCCTCGAGCTGTTACTACCGCTACAATTTCTCCCCTCCGCGGTAGAAATATCCTATCCCCAACCCAAATACCCCCCCGAAACTCCTATCTGACTGTCATTTCCTATTTATAACATTCCACACCGATAAATGGCGGTATATCCATTCCCCGCTGACCCAAATGCTAGAGACCGATAACGGGCAGCAGCGTTATCGGTGCGAGAGGGTCAGCACTGCGATCACCAACCCGCCTGCCAAGCGTGGTGATTACCGGCAAAACCAAAAATGAAAACCACAAGGCAGCAACGGCCCCCAGTCCCCGGCAGCCCCGCTATTCCTAGCTCTGGCAGCGGTTATGGTAACGGCGGGGCAGGGGGTGCTAAGAATCTC